>JAPMAE010002298.1:2476-15692 GCA_036584705.1 Rhyacophila sp. 25_7 | reverse complement strand
GTCTGCACACGGAGTTACTAAAAAAAACTGATCACTGACGTAAATTGCTAACCAAATCGCCACGAATCAGAATATTTGTAATTAAATGTAACCGACTGATTAGTGACTGCAGTGTCTTATTCAATTACAAAGATTCTGACGCATGGCAGACCGGTTAGTGATTAGCGTCAGTGATCAGTTTTTGTTAATTAGCTCCATGTAAGGCCGTTAAAGTCAGTGTTAAATTTTGTTTTTGTATGCTTTCCTCTATATTTTTGTTTACAATTTTGAGTTGCCAAGGTGAGGCCCCTAATATTGCTAGGTTCCGGGCAGCAACCCCTCTTGTCCCTCTTTTTATTGGCCTTGATTTCATACATATATTTTTGTGCAATATATTTAAAAAAATCTTTTGAAACAATAACGTGAATTTTCAATTGATCGGTTAAAAATTACAACAAAAACACAGTTTTGAGAAACAGAACAAAACAGTTTTCAAAAAATAATTCATTTAATTTAAAGCTTCACCCAAATTTATCTGGGTAACCTCTTATCGGATCAGTTACATTTTTCTGTCACTAATAGATTATTTTTTTAAATATCAGTTTAGTATTCAACTGAAAACGCCCATTTTTGTAGTTTTGCCTTTATGATATTTGGCCCTCGAGAAGAAATCAGCCTTTACTCTTTAAATATATTTTACAATACTGTTAATTGTACTGTTCTGATATATGTACGTATTTTATTAAATAGTTATTTCTAATAGAAAAATTCATTGTTTTAGACATTATCGTAGTGATTTGTTGGTCTTATCGATGGACCAGTGTGCAGCGCAAGGTAGGCGCAGATTGGAGCTGAGCTATTAGCATACCGCCGCGAGCGGGTTACAAAAGAGACGATCTTTACAAGGAAGTCGTTTAGATTGAAACATTACGATGTACACTTAGAATGATTAATGCGCAGTGCACAGGCCCATTTTGATGTTACGCTATTCATTTTGCACGATGATTAATTTTTAGATAAACCACCTTTCTCAGGCTGGTTGACACGTTCGGATAAGAATAATTTTCACAACATATTTATTTTTCTATCGCCCGGGTATCATGCAACATGTAAGATTTATTTGTTTGTTATTTTTTAATAAAATTGAAATAACCGTTTAAAATTTGTTATATAAAAAAACAACGCTTTAACAGCCACGTAATTACATGAAACATCATAATATTTGTATATATTTCACCTTTTCTGTGCCAAAAACAATGTTGTCACAACCCGAAAAGTGTGAATTTTCAACCAAAAATAGAACCTTATTACTTTGTCATGACATAGATTTAATTATCATATTATAATTGTATATCTGCGTTTTCATATTAAAAGTATACACAATATTGAAATTCATCTAGCAAACTACATTTTAAGTTGTGCAAGTTAACTCGCTTCAAAAGCTCCGTGCAGCAAAACCAATTGAGTAGTTTCGATGAGTCATAAGCAAATAATGGGGGTATACAAAGAAAATATGTTTTTATTTTAAAATTTTCAGTAATAGTTACAGTTATATAGAAGTTATAATCATTAAGTTAGGAAATAGCATCCTCAAAATGGCGGTCGTTAGTAGCAACGCACTGTGAAGACGATTTCTAAAATTTAGTACACCTCGTTAACACATTTCGCAGGGTGTGGCGTTAACTTCTTCAATTATTCGCTCCTTTGGCTCTGGAGCCTTGAGGGTGACGTTTAAATACTTTTTATTGTGGTGCCAATTTCCCACAATTGCTTAACCCAGGACTGAATTGTGTTTGCATTAACAACGGCATTGTTGCACGGAATATTCAACCGTCAACAAAAAACTTTTTGCGTCGTGATCATAAATTGGTTGTTTTCAAAATACACGCAAATGGTAAAGTCTCGGTGTACTCCAGTCAAAACCATTTTGGCTACTGGAATGGGGTCATCCACGGAACAGAAGGAAATCATGTGCACCTACCTTCTCTCACCATCGTTCGAGCGTTGATTTTTCCTAATCGCTTAATTGATTCTGCCGCGCTCTGTATTATATAACTTAAAGCAGTAAAAGTTTCAAATGAACACTACCTTTCTAGAATTTTAAACGAAATTAAAAACGAGACCAACAGCGAATAATAAAAAAAATGATATGCTGTACTGTGCTGTGCTGTGATATCAGAAACTATTTGAACTCAAAACAACAATGCAGTCCTAAAAATCCTATATGCAGTCTATCATCCAAAAAAACCGTGTTTAGAGATTATAATCAAATGTGTTACGTTATGCCCATAGTTTAATAATTAACAATCAAAAGATTTCATGATTGATTTATAATTTTCAACGTATTTAAACGTGTTTTTACATTGAGTTTATTACATTAGATATTAAAAACTACTAAAAAATATGTTGGTGTAGTATTATTCATTTATCTGTGCGCCCAACTATGTGTGTTTATTAAGTGTGTACAGACATGTGCGTGTTGAGAAGTATAGGCAAACACAAAAAAACTAATCTTTATGGATTATTTTTTTGTATATTTTTTATTGAAATACCTTCATTATTCTCATCGCAAGTCTGTTCTATGTTATGTGAAGCAATATAAATTTTCAAAATTTTCAATCGTGTTTAATTAAGGGTGGTAAGGTGGCAGACAAAACACTTGTATATCATGTTGTAAAAATATTTAATCGATCTTAGAAGAATTTAAATTTTACTTCTAAAAAACCACATATCATTGCATTCGATTCATGAGTATCATAATTTTAATATTTTTTTCTTTGACAATGTATTAGACACATTATTTTTGTTATTCATCAACAACACGACAGAGCAATAAAAATGTGTCCTATTAAAGAGATATTCAAACTACTCTTGTCAAATATAATAAATTAAAACTGCATATGCATACATACATACATACATACATACGTCCACGCGCACAGATAAATGAATAATACTATAAAGAACTAGAAGTATTATGGTATACGAATTTTATAAAATTTCAATCCTAAATAACCTTTCAACGCGTAAAGACGTGTACACGTCATTTTAAGGTTTTTTCGAACTTAAATATTTTGTAAAAATTAAAATTTCATATACCTTCCAATATTTCAATATTTTCCAAGGTGAGTTTTCAATTACGAGGCCTCGATCGATCCTAAGCGAAAAGTAATACTCGCATTAAAATATCTTGTAGCGCATTTTTTATGCGTCTCCTTTATTTTCGCAAAGGTTGTATTTTTTTCACGCTCATTTTGACAGAGAAAAATTCATCTACTCTAAGACATGGCGCGGAAAATGATTTTATTGGCTTATAATAAGTGTATTTAGCATTCTTCGCGTATCGCAAAGTCAAATTTAATAAAGAAGATACGAGAAAACGAAAATATTTTTTCCTTTCTTGGGGGCAACTTGTAAATTATTTTTGGGTTGCTTGTTAAAAGGGATGAGTTATTTTTCAAGTCTATTCATTTTGTATGAGTATTTATTTTACACATATGCCAAATATAACAATTTTCTTTTTTTTTATCATTTATCTATCAACCGTCTTTATGAGATGCATCATTACCACATACCATAATAAGGGACTAATTGACTGATCCAGATTGATGTCTTTTATATCGTCGATATACTGGCAGAAGGTGTCGAGTCAAAAATTACTGTTACATACATTTAACGATAATAATATTAGGGCAACTGAGACTGTAAGTCTTGTTGACGTTTTTTTCCACAACTAGAATATACCCAGAAATATTGAATCTGATCGGCCAAATAATCTTTATTAGTTCAATGTATTGTGCCTGTAATAAAATATTAATTAATTAGTTAGTGATATTTTAATATTAGAGAAATAGTACAAGATATGGAATAGTATGTCGCTAAACTTATTTTACCAGATGATATACTCGTAGCATGCAAAAATCTACTGGTACCAAACCGCAGTATTATATCAAATCGGTAATTTTTCGGCTTAACGCCTTTTGCCGGTATAACGATTTTAAGCGAAAGCGGTACATCTGCCATTTTACAATGTAGTGATAAAAGGTTAAATAATCATAACCAACCAGTAGCATAGCTGCATCATAATAAACTTATGCAAAGCATGAGGGCCCTCGCTGATCAGATGGCCTTAATTTGTCTATATTCAATATCCGATTTCAAGTAAAATTGTATTTACTACTAAAAGCGATGTGTGGCATACTTTTCCAAAGTATATCTACTAAAAATTTGTAAAAAGTTTTTGAAAAAGTTAGTCACAAAAATCTATGCATTCTAATATTTCAAACAGCTCTTCTTTAAAAAAGTTCAATGTGACATATGATAGTTCTGAACTACAGTAACGATATATAACTAATAGCCGCTGTCCATCAATAGCAATAAAAATGAATCATACGCTAATGTCTCAATTTTTTGACTCCTTGAGACAACGACTTATGAATCATGTCTTGGAATACAAATATTTTATTATGTTTATAGTTTTATATAAATAACAGTAGACACTAAGACATACGGATAATTATTTAATATCATTTTTTTAAGACCATGGGCTTTGCGTAAATTTTGCATGAGAGCCCGAAGTTTTTAGCTACACCACTATAACCAACGTTCTAAATAATTGAAAAAAGGTTTCATTTTTCATCTCATAGTATTTTTATTTATTATTTCACGTCACAGTTTACTTAATAGAATATTTCTTCCGATAAACAGCATAACCTATACAGGAATGAAATGTTTACTTTTTACTATTTTTAACGTACTCGTATATTTTATAATATGGCATTCGTTTCTCTAATGCATTTTCAATTTGAGCTTATCATGATTTGGCGCTACGATCCATTCGGTTCCATGGCCAACTGCATAACTTCTCTCCATGCCTATCTGTCTCTAGCTCTCTCTATAGTCATTTACACTCAACATTTTTGCGTCTCTGGTTACATTGTCTGCGCCCATCTTTTTCTAGAGCGGCCAATGGCTACTGAAGTTCTTTCAAACACCTTCTTGAGAGTTCTAGATTCGTCGCACCTTACGACATGACCCGCTCATCTGAATCTCTTTACCTTTAAGACATTCACTATGTTAGGGCTAAATTGTTTAGGGAGTTTAGCATTAGTACGGATACGAAATTCTTGGTTTTCTTTAACTGGCCCAAGTATTCTTATTTTATTTTCAAATGCTTGCATTGTCTTTTCTTGTTTCTACGTTACGCTCCGAGTTTCACATCCATACAGAACTATAGATTTTACGGTCACGTTATAAGTCCAGAATTTGGTTTTCTCCGACAGGATTTTGGACCTAAATAGACTCTTCAGCGTAAAGAACGTCACATTTTCGCTCTTTAGTCTGCTTACGATTCAGGGTTATCTCATTGTTTTCGGAAATATTTGTTCCCAATTACCTAAGTAATGAAGTCTTTTCAAATATGGATTTTCCAACCAACATGTTTTTTTGGGAGCCAATTTTTCTCTACATTTTTAAGTACTTAGTCTTCTCGATATTCTACCTTAGAGTTATTTTCCTCGCCGCATCTTCTATATTATTTTATTCTAAATATTATTTCAAATAATGCAATGTTGCTTGATTTAATAAAAAAAATCTTTAATATAGTCAAATTTGATTTTGACAGGCCAGAAGTATTCAATACTTTTCTACATTATGCTTGATTGCTTGCTTTTATTTAATCAATATTGCACCCATTTAATGAAACGCTTTTTGGTTTACTTGTAAAGTAGCACCAATCTATCTTGAACTTTATATATGTAGTGTCATGGTACAACACAGTTACGTCCTTTGGGCCCACGGTGCCAGACGATGCGCTTAATTGACAGGGCGGGTAAGCCGATAGCTCACGTGTTAATCTACAATGGCTGCATAGTTTGAGAGCTCTTGCGAGTAACCGTGTGCCAGAGGTCGCAACCTTTTTTTGTATTACTTTTCATAGGATTATGAAAAGAACTCGTGAAAGAACTGATTATACTCTATATATGAAAGTTATATGCTTGTATATACAATTCTGTATTGTTTTCGTTAGGCAAGTGGATAGCGTATACTCCTAGCAAGTGGGGGTCACGAGTTTGAGCCTCATGCGGGTTGCAACAATTTACAAATGTTTATTCATTTGTATTGTAGCCAAGACATGAACCCGATAAGGTTGAGCTAATAATTGACAATTATTACTGTTAAAAAACTGTCAAAACAATCTTCACATTGTATAGATCCATATGCTTCGTTTCAGAGCGGATATGGTAAAAAGAAGAAATATCTTTTTCATGTGATATTCTGTCAAATATTGGTTAATAAAGAAATATGCTAACCAAATCATCTATAAATTCGCAGTATTAGTTAAATTTATCATTTTTGGATTTCGAAAAAGAAAAAAATGTATTTATGTAATAGAAACTTATTTCATAAAAGTGATATTCTTGAATGATGTAAATAAAAATAACTTAATTCTAGCAACCTATTTTATGAATAATTGAAGGGCTTTTTGAAAGAACCGCAGACTCCCAAAATGACTCGTCGGTTAAGAGCCTGGGTAGTCGGGCTGACTGAGTCGTCAGCACTACGGGGTTCATATGACACCTCGTACCTCCAGGGACTGAATAACTATTAAGACTCCTACTCATTCTCATTCCTTTCCTACTAAACTTTATTCGTTTAGCACACTGTGCATAGTGATACCGCCCCGTTCGACTCCGCTGCGGGCAGGTTTAAAATTTAAACGTGAAAAATAAAAAAAACATTGTTTTCGTGAAGGGTCAGGCAGCCGACCGCACATAATAGTGGTTGTGAGTACTAGCGGGTCAGTGGTGGGCCATTCAAACATATCGTTAAATAATATATGTAAGAGACTCAAACTTTATAAATCAACTTTCTCAAAACGGGTTTTTTTTACTTTACATCTTCTGCCAGTATACCGACGATATCAGAGTAAAGTATATAATATGTATTATACAATGTTGAATGTTTTGATTTAAAATGTATTCTATTTTCTTAAAATTACTCGTTTATATAGCATGGGCTTTTATTTTTTAAATTCAAATAATTTCAATTTTGAACAACATTAAGTTATTCCACAATAAATCTACGTTTTTGTCCATATTACATACTGTAACTCGACAAAGATTAAAACTACAATTTCCATTCGCTTTAACCATTATATTATATAATAATAATTGTAAAATAAATTTAACTTGTCATTTAAAGTGACACCCACGATCCTTTTAAGTTGTAATAACTTTGAGCGGATAGATTCTGTTATCGACTAGGCCTCCATAAAATATTTTAGATATATTATTATTCTCAAACCAACATACAATAAAAGCTCTGAGATAGATTGTTTTATCAAGCTTCCAAACTCTTTTTGAAAAAAATAGAAATTAAATAACAAAATACAAAAAAAAACCTTTTGTATTAATTTTAATAACTTTTTCTGTCTACACAGAATAATTTTGAATGCCTTTTTTGTTGTGTTCATCATATTATTATATGCTTATATAAATAGAAATATTTTTTTTTTTAATGTAGAGTAAAAATTTTAATGCAACAGACAAGATTTAAATCAACTGTTTTTAGTTTTTAAAACTCTGATAATTTATATTTGTAATATTATGATTTTTTTTTTCAAAGCATAAGCCGTCTAGATTGCACTGAAAGGAATTAAAATCTTACACGAGACGAGTACAGTACAATCTATAATAATTTGGCCCAATAATATCCGTTCCGAAACCTAACATATTGATTTTCACGACATGCTATAATATAGCCTTGACATATTTGTCCAACATTATTTTAGCCAATTTTCTTATTTCAAATGTTCAAATGTACATTAAAAACGTGTACAATTTGTACAAGCTATTACATTCACACATAGGATCCATAGACGAAGGCACTGTTTTACTAAGTATGACGCAATATTTAATAATGTTATTGCCTATAAATATCTCTTTCGTACTATGGTACACAATGATATTGTCCCGTGCAACTTTGCTAATGCACGTTTAAGAAACAAAGTAAACCAAAAATAAAAGTATTCTTATGTGTGACATCTAGCGGGAGGCAGCACACAATCTTAGACATAAATAATGCCTGACAAGTGGTGGGTAAAAAAATATATTAGTTTTTTTGTAAGCATCTTTTAATGAAAATATCCTCATTATATAGCCATAGCGTGGAATTATATTCATCATGTTATTTATGATTAAAGGTTAAATCTTGTTATAATAATATGGAGTCATCCATAAACCACGTAACGTTTTTTCTTACGTTTTATTTACTCTCCTCCCTTTCATGTAACATCATGTAGACATACAGGTTGATCCCTCTATCCTTCCTCTCAGAGGTTACGCTACTTTTCACATTAAATAGGAATGCACTTTACAATCGACTCCGATCTACTTTTTGAGAGGGAATAGTGTTACATAACAATACAAATTAATCCAACTGTAACGCCTTGTCGATATTGGTGGTCACCCCTCTTTCTACCTCAAGAGCTTTATGTGGTTTATGGACGTACTACCCGAAATAATTAAAATTTCTGGTTAAACATTTTTTTGTGGAATGGCACCTTCAAAAATGAGTATAAAAGTCTTTTCAAATATGAATTTTCTTACCAATATGTTTCCGCGTTGACTATTTTTTTGAACTTTTTAAGTACTTGATTTTCTCAGTATAACATACTTTGCTTTTTTATTTTTCTTTATTTGATACAACAAAATGTCAGCATGACAAAGTATTTTAATGTTTTTATGAAGTTCATTTGCTCGAATCGAATTATAATCTATCTAATATATCAAATAGTTTGGATTGTCTTAAAAAATTAGAATTGAAAATAGTATTAACGAAGAGAAAATTTATAATCACTCAATTATTTAAATAAATAAATAACTTGGAGTACAAGAGATAACATTTGATTAAGAACCTTTTTTGTTCAAGTTATAAATTGGTTTCAACATCTTTTAGTTAAGCGATAATTTCCGCTCGGTTTCGATTACGCTTTACGACCCATCCGACGTGAGCCGAAGCTTAAAACAAATAGCCTTTTTTCATCTGTCGACAACTCCTACCTGACATGTGTGATGACTTAATGAAACTGATCTACAATATAAACAAAAAAATCCTTGATGAACAACATTCCGCTGCCTTATACTATTATATAATTTAAAAATTTAACTATATACGAGTACAATGCAAAAATATAATTTGTTACTTTTTTTGATACAGTATCCAATATATATATATATATAGTACGTTCATATTAATATATAAAAATAATATGAGCTTTTTATAATATTCTACACTTAGTTCTGTAAAAAAAGCGTATGTTCTAAAAAATACTTCCTACAAATCTGAGGAAATATAGATATAACGCTGTTTTCTGGTATTTTCATACATAAATAAATTATATATGTAATTATTTTTGATTAAAAATAAATGATAAATCTTTTTAAGAGAGTATGGTTAAATATTCAATCCAAATCTGACGAGTACATTTAAAAACCCATCAATAACTTTGAAAAATAATTTTACACTTTAGTATTTGATAGAAACCATCTTATATAAGACATGTACTTAAGATAATAAATAAAATTACCATATTATTATCATATTATTTATATATATATAGTATTTCTGAAAAAAAATGCTTTAATCTACGAGTGTATTGCATTATATTGTTAATTATCTAGTTATTATGTTATATTTTTCCAAAAATGTCAATTAGTAAATATAATTAAATAAACTTATTAATAACCTTTGGTACAAAGACATTATATTGAAAAAATAATGTTGTTTTTTTTATTTGAATTCTTATAAATTGTTTTAAAAATCTGAAACGTCTTTGAAGAACACGATAAGAGTAGAAATATTAAAACTATATTTTAATACTTATAAAGTAAACTAAAAATAATAAGGCATATAAAATGTATCTTGTATTAAACAATAATAATATATTTAAGACGTAATCAGCTGTCATTGACACAGAAAGTCCCTAGAGCAAGTTACAATAAATCTTCTTGCATACCACAGTGTTATATTTCATTTCTAGTCGACATTACTTTGTCTAGAATTTCAACTAATGCGCAATACTCGATTGCTTTAAAAATTGTAAAGCTATGTTAAAAGCTTGCTTCGTCTTCACAATCATTATTGAAATGAGCTTAAATATAATATTATCTCACATTTGCATGCTTTGATATTGAAAAAATATTCATATCGAACAATTAAACTGAAATACTCATAATTTATTACGTTAATATTATGATAACTTTTTTGCAATACCAAAATCAATTATAAATATTCTGATGATGTGCGCTATTTAACCAAGTTTATGGCTAAATTCTAAATCTTTTTTCAATCTTTACCGTCGCGAAGTCTCATTTTTTAATCGTTGAAACTCACCTTTCTAAACCTCTCGTAATATTATCAATATATCTTATTGTGAGGTATTTGAGGAATAATATGCTTACTGAAAATTCTTAAAATGCCTTTTTGAGATTTATCGCATCCAACAACATATAATATGCGCATCGAAGCATTAATTATGCTTAGAACTTATTTTTTAAAAAAAGCTCAATCTAAATATAAGTTACTGATTCTGTTCGGATCTGAACACACTCTTCAGTGCAAATAACATAGTATTCATATCTTTTAGTCTACTTTTGAGGTCTATAGGTATTTCGTTCTTTTTGTGGATTATGGGTAAGATTAGAAAATAAATATTTCTTGTGGACAGACCTGGTCTTTCAAATTAAGAATTAGACAGAGGATTCATCAAACACTTCCATAAAAATCTTCACGGTTACGATTTTTTATTATTATTAATAATTTAAATAATATATAATAAATTATACACGTCCTCATAAAAAGTAAAATACTACATCTAATCTAAATAGTAAATTTTATTGTTAAAAATAAATCCAAATACGAAAAAATACAATTCTTTCCGGCTGTCTTAAAGAGTGGGTATTTCTTTCTTTTATGTAGGGTAATCCTATCTACGTTTGTATGAATGGGCCCCTTTTTGCGCCGAATAGGAAACAAGGAAATTCTTAGACATGCAGATAAAGCGGGCCGCATCTGTTTCCTTATTGATAAGGCCTGCCATTGATCAGCAGAATTTTCTCAACAAAGGGGTATAAACATAGTCACGAATGCGACCCTCAGGTTTTATTTCTCTTTTTCATTCCAGGGTAACATTTGCATTATTTTAATTGGACTTTTCGACTACTGCAATTTCAGCATTATTTTATTTATATACCCGACGTAATATTCTTGCTTTCAAAACATTTATTATATTAAGACTAAATTGCTCGCGGAGCTCAGCATTAGAACAGATTCCAAGTATTCTTCAAAGATTTTATTTAGAGCACGGGCTTTCCTTGTTTCTCCATCAGGCTCTAAGTTTCACATTCGCACAGAAATATAGGTTTCAGGGTCACATGAACCGGAAATTTGTGTTTTCGACAAGATTTTGGACTTCAATAGACTCTTCAGTGCAAGGAACGTGAATTTGTTAATTTTTGCTATTTGGCTTACATGATTAGGAGTAAAATTTATATTTAATGGTTTTGATAGAACTTAGAGTAATTGTCAACTATTAATGATGTTTAAGGTTATTATTAATTTTGTAATTTTTATGATTATATAAAAAAAATATCTATATCCGCAACCTCTTCACACTCTTTTAGCCATGATCAAAATAATTTCAACCGTGTTTAGACAAAATAAATTAATCCTTACAGAATATATTTTACAGGAGACACAAAAAACGATTTTTAATGATTTTTAGTCAAAGTCATATTAACACAATCTCGAAATGCATGATGACTAATAAATTGGTGTTTCATTTTCCTGGTCTGATAATTAAGAAAGTTATTAAAGAAAAATCATTAATATTCACGTATAATGCTTTTTTCTTTTCCATACAAACTTAGTAGGTCGTTCTTTTTTCAAAATTCAAAGCTGAATATAGATTATAATTTGACATTTAAAGTCTTATTCCTTTTCACATAGCGTGTATTTCGTTGTGTACTCGTACATTGCGATTTTTAAATGAAAGCTCTTTTCAAAAATCTGAGAGTTTATCCCTTTTACCTAAACAGGATCAATATCGTAAAATTTTCCAACCAATTTTGAGGTGCTCCAAAATATGTGAGAAGGAAAAGAAAATATTTTGTCTTATTATTCCAGTATAACTACATTATCCTAGTATTAGTTAATTTTATTAAGTGTCAACATTTGGTAGAAAGACATTGTATCGAAATCATAGAACAGTATTTATTATTTTTTTATGAAATATAGAAGAACATAAACCATTTAAAAGCATCGTAAAATCGTGTATATTATATATTTTTCAAAATGTACGCATCCATGAAATCAGAAAGTCATAATTAAATATTATTCATTACTGAGCATTTTTACATAAAAGTAAGAATTTTTTACATGTTTTTAAACTCGCGCCGATATTTACTGAATGATTTATTATACACAAATAAATCGTCTTTTATTTTATGAGTCACACAATAATGCGATATAGATGCCTACTTTGAAATGTCACCCGCAACGCCCTGTATTTGTTCGTGGTCTTATTACGCCATGCATTGACCGTAACAATGAATAATATCCTTTTCAACAATCAATAAACAGAAGAGGCTTTGACGCTTAATGGACACGTGTACCAATAATGACCTACAGTATGCCAGTCATGTATTTTTTTCTATAAGAACAGAAGTTGTCAATAATTTCGAATATTTTCAACATATAATTTCGTGTTTAATAATAGTTGTTAGTATTTGAAAAATAACATAGGAGTATAGTTTGTTTTCTAAATAATGACAGCACGCTCATATTACTTACGATATATCATATTATATTAAACTGACAAAAAAAAACCTTTATTTATATGAATTAGTAAAGCCATATAATATCGTTGAAACAATAAAAGACAATGCTAGTATTGGAATAAAAAATACTCCGAAGAATACTTGGGCCAGTTAAAGAAAACCAAGATTTTCGCATAACCGTACTAATGCTGAGACAATTTAGCCCCAATATAGTGAATATCGTTAGAGCAAGAAGACTTAGATGGGCGGATCATGTTGTATTTTTTCGATGAATCTAGAACTCTCAAGAAGATGTTTGAATGTAATCCAGTAGGCACTCGACCAGTCGGACGCCCTAGAATGAGTTGGGTGGACAATGTAACCAGAGACGTAAAAATATTGAGTGTGAATGACTGGAG
>JAPMAE010002297.1:156-10271 GCA_036584705.1 Rhyacophila sp. 25_7 | reverse complement strand
CGGGTTCAAAGTCAGTCCTTTAAGGTCGTCACAAACTTTTTCAATTTTTTATACATTTGTATTGTAACCAGAACATGAACCCGAAACGGTTTAGCTTATAATTAACAACTATTACTCGTAAAAATACTTTTTCCCCACCATGAAGATCCCATATGCTTCTCATATGCAACTCAGAGCCTATATGGAATTAAAAAAATATATATTACTGAAACCCCGCTAACTGTATAATGAATGAATGACTGTTAATTAACATAAATTATTTCAGTGATCTAAATTTTATTATTGAAACACACATTTTCTATCATGATTTCTATTATTTTTTATTAATAAATAAAACGTATGTGTTTCTAAAATATTTGGTTCAACCCTACGCACAGCCAAAATCCTTCAATCAAGTCGCGATCAGGAGGCAAGCTGCACATTATAAAGTTCACTACTCAGTACATCTTTGGAGTGATTAATAAGGAAATAATAGTTTGACGACTGGATGCATGCTCGCGTGAAATGTTTACTTCGGTATAGTAATTGAGTTGTCTTGTTTAGGATATTGCTTCGTGCTCTGGCAGGCACGTCGGGAAAGCATACGATTATTAGTTTGCCTATCTTTTTGAAAGCTGCGTTTTTCATTAAATATAATATACCGTTTTAATTTGTTTTAGACTTCAGTAAATATATAATCGTTAGTAGAATTCAACCGTTACTAATTATATGTGTTGATATGTATTCATTATCTGGCGCCAATGACAAGTAAGTATGATTTATAAGATTTGCTGGATTTTTATACCGAATTTATTCATGAAATCAAACTTTCATGAAACTTTTAATTTGATAACGTAAAAATATTTGGATATCAATTTTATTTAGAAATTAACCACCCACATCGGTGCAACACGTACGTACACGGGTTATTGACTTTAAAAATCTCTAATCTAAAAAAATCTAATCTGAATAATATATCTCTTATATGCAAGAACTTGTTTCTACACCACACCCTCCAGTGTGGTGTAAAAACTTGGCAACCCACACTTTTATGTAGAATTACATTTTATTCGATTTTTAGCCTTTTTATGAACCATTTTATACTTCCTCATTCATTTTTTTTTAAATCCACTAAAAATAATCTTGGTAACCCCCCCCCCCCCACTTACTTCTTCAGTATATTTTTAAATAGGTAAGAAACTGCAATTATTAAAAAACTGTCTCATTATGGGCTATCAAATTTTAAAACCATACCCATCATTTATAATCTGACGATTATTTTTGATATTTTATTTTATTTCATATATACTCGTATTCTACAATAAACCGAGTATTTAGTAGTACAAAATTAAAAACAATAATACAACTTGGGAATTTTTAATACAAATTGTCTAATAATTTTAATATAATTATAATAATATAATATAATAATGGAATAATTTTAATATAATTCAAAACGAATAATATATTTGTTAATCTCTGAATTGGTTTTAAAATGACCCTATGACTATGTTAGTACGTTGAGCTAAGAGTTCGTTTATAAATCACATATCGTTGTTTCTTACGTTTTTTTACCCTAATCTCCTTCACCTAACACCATGTAGACACTTAGCTTGACCCCCTGTCTCTTCTTAAATGTTACGTAATTTTCCACGTTAAATGGTAAATTAATAAATTAATCCACCCTCCTCATTATACTGCCATGTAAATGTTAGTGGTCACTCCTTCCTCCCACTCAAAGGCGTTTTGTATTCTATGACCCTAAGCAATAAAAAAACTATCGGAACAAAAATTTAGAGGAAACGCATAATTGAAATTTGAATATATGAGTTGGGTAAAATAATAAAAATTAGATATACCTGATATAAATTAATGTATATATTTTATTGAAATAATAAATAATTACTTCTTAAACAATATGAGTATTAATCGATCATTTATAATATTTTGAAATAAATGAGCCGCAATCAATCAATGTTAAATTTTAGCTAATAAGTAAAGCTTTTGATTTATTGATAAGCTTACAGTTAGAAAAGCGCTGAGACTCAGAAACGAAAGCTTTACGTCTAAACTGGCATGCTGTAGGGCTGTCATGGAAAGTTTCCCTAATTATAAATAAGCTGGAAAAGTGCATACACGAATGCTTGAAATGAATTTCAAGTGAAATTACTATCAAGTCATGTGGAACGAACCTTTTTCTTGCAAGGTATGCGTGATAATGAGGAACTGATGGAAAACTAGAACGGAAAACACGTACAGTATTTATTTTCACTTAATGTATTTCAACGTAAAAGAAGGTTTAAAAAAACGGAATAGAAATAGTGTGATCTCCAGAATGTGAAAATTATTTTGATAGTATTTATTTTTACGAGTAATATTTGTCTATTATTAGGTCAACTGTTTCGGGTTTGTGTCCTGGCTACAATACAAATGGATAAACATTTGTGAATCTTTGTGAACCCGTAACCCCCGTCTCGTGAGTTGAATGCCACTATTCACTCACCCATGAGGGTGACAAAATTTACTACATATAATATAAAAATTAACTATCTCTTCATATTTAAAATAGTAAAACAATTTATTTTATAATAAAAAAAAATATTACTGACAACCTAAATATTACTTTTATAAACAACTTTAAAAAGTAAATTACTTAATAAGAGATAAATTTTATTCTTCTTTTCTCAAATAATTTAATAAAACTGATAAGTATTTATTGAGAGGTATACTCCCAAAAAGAACTTGTTCCACTTCTTTTGTAATGTAAAATACAATTTGTAATGGAGATAATAAAAAAAATATGTAATATCGATACCGTAAACAGTTTTTGGCTTTTACCAAAAATTTGTTGAAGTAGAGTAAGTTCATTTTGGAAAAACACCCTTCGATCGTTTAATAAATAGTTATATCTCAGAGTTAGTTTGACTAAAAAGCATATTTATATTTTATAATAATATGACTGCTGCGATTTAACATTCTTTAAATATTTCGATGTTGCTATTTATTTTAAGTAAAAAATCGAAGAAAAAAATTGCATCCATACCATTAAACAACAATATATATTGTACTACCTCTATAAAAACATCGTAAAGACAGATGATAGAAATTAATTAATTTGTCATTAACACGACTTTTTTGAAAGCCTCCGTTCCTCACCCTCAATTTATATTCAGTTCACATTCAGACACGTCTTCATCAATACACCATAAACAAGATTGTATTCTTGAACTTTAAATATAGGGTTGTAAATATATTTTATATATATTTATAGAATTAAACCATTAATTAAACCACTTAATTTTTTTAAATATATAAAATAATACATTTTTAAAAAAGCAAACACATTATTTATATTAGATTTTTATGATATTTTCTATAATACAATTATTTGTATGTAATTTTTATAATATTTTTAGAGAAAACAAGAACATTGAAAATAACCATAATATTGTCTCTACATATTTACACATGGTATAAAGAAAAGAACATTTATGATTTTACTTTCGTCATTAGTGTTTCATCATTTATTGGGAATACAAAGACACCATACGTCTTCTCCGTAGGTCTCTATCACTAGATAGTCTTATTACAACTTATTAAGTTATGTTTGCACCGCATAATTTCACTAAAAACATATTTTAGATAAGTTTTTTACTGTCCTTTGGAATTCGGTTGG
This sequence comes from Rhyacophila sp. 25_7, assembly GCA_036584705.1. NCBI lineage: Eukaryota > Metazoa > Arthropoda > Insecta > Trichoptera > Rhyacophilidae > Rhyacophila > Rhyacophila sp. 25_7. The sequence continues at coordinate 6,616 of JAPMAE010002297.1, read as the reverse complement.
CTCAAATAAGAGATTTTGCTGAAGGAACAATTCAATCATTTGCATCACATGACTGAACCTTCTTTGTTTCATATATTATGACCAGTTATACAGTTTTCCTTTTATGGCTTCAATTTGCACATAGTCTTATCATTGTACTCTTTATATTTGTTATTAACATCAATTTTTAAAGCTCATTTTGCTATTATTTTGAGACTTTGTAAGGTTTCATAATTCCTTACCATAAAACAGAATTACCAATGTGCAAGTACATTTTATTTAAATCAACAATATGAAATATATTTAATTGTAAATTTTATCATCTATTTTTGCTGTTGCTCAGGTGAGGTAAAATATGTCCCAAAATAGATACAATTTTATGTAATAATTATAAAAAAATGTAAAAAATTGACAAAAAATATAATCATAAAGCGTATTGAATATCCGAGTTTAAGTAGATTTTTTTTAAATTCCAAAAAGGGCGAATAATACGTTAATTTTGATTGAATCCGCATAATCAATAGCCACGAAAATTATCGCCAACCCCTACGAATCTTTATTTATTAAGTCTACGCCACGGGCCTATCCCTCCCCGTCTATTAAAGTAGGTAAACTAATCAAAGGGTCGGTCGTCTGCATGGGTTCTGTACCATCCCGGTATTAGGGGTTAGAGACGATGCTCGAACGGAAAAACGAACAATCGAGGTGATTCGGTTGGTTCCGAATTACGAACTTGCCCCTTTATGCCCGGCTAAATGGTGAGCTGTTAAACAAAAACGAGACAAAGCTACTTATTTAATCAGCAGTAAGACAGAGACAAAAAACCTTTAAACTCAATATAAATTACATAGTGTGCTTATACTCTTGTAAAGTAGATATATTTTTTATTGAACATCTTCCTAAAATAATATTATGTAAAATTAGTTATATTTTTATCAAGAAAAAATTCTATGCATTCTATTACATCTAATCGATATATGAATAGTTCTTACCTTAAAAACATCGAAAATTACAAAGAAACAAGAAAAGGTTTATTATTATAAAATGTGTTTGAAAATAATATGGTTAAAAATAATAATATGTACTTTGCATTCGTACCAGTAGTGATTTATTTGAGTTATTTGGTACTACATAATTATTATTTTGAAAAAAGAAACTCAAGTATATTAGTTAGAGAAAAATACATAAGATTACAAGAAATGCATAAAAGTTTAATATAAACAATTAAAGATATATATATATATATGAAAAAGGACCCAATTGTATCGTAGTGCTGTCATTACGTTACTTGTCAATTTATTTTTACTTGAAATAAAAACATAAATCAAACGAAAACTTAAATTTTAAATACTGATTGTCAGTCATAAGATATTTTATTTTTTAACTATGCCATGCCTCTTAACTGGAGCATATAAACACTACATGTTGCTTCCATGAGCTTATTGCTGACCAGTATTTTTATATATTTCCCTATCATGACATTCCATACTTTGCTAAGTGCACCCTGTGGATAACAAATAAAGGCCTCATAAAATGACTGAATATATTTGGCTTGAAAATGAGGTAATTCAGATATTTTCCACAGTCTAACATCTCATATTAATTTTGAATGTGACAATAGATGTTATATTCTGTTTTCTTTTTATCTTATATAACATATAGTCATACATCTTTAGCTATAGAATTTGCCACAAATATCTGTTTACAGATTCATATGTACATTTATTTAAATAATAAAATCAATGTAGTGTAAAGAAAATACATTTCAATTAAAGTTTTTCTCATTGCATGCCTTTTATATTACCTTGGTACTCTAAATCCTAATAGGGGTGATGTGAAAAGAATAAGGGGTGGGACTTTTAGCTAATTTCCTCCATCGCATCTAGACACTGACGTATCAGGTCTGTTGTATTGGGAGAGATGTATTTATGGGCGAAATCTATTTTTTCCGCTCCACTGATGAAATAAGAAATTCCAGACCTTATTAGAGGGCGGAATGCACAGCATTTGTTGTTAAGCGTCTGCGGTATTTGTCTTCTTAATCTGATTGTTTATTATCTGGATTATCTTAATTAACTACGAGATAAAAGTAAAGAGTTTTGTTCGACAAAAAGGCACGACATTGGCAATGAAATATGTGTGGCATTAGTTTAAGGTCTAAAGAAAGGTTTTTTATATTTATCTCCTAACTAAAAATGTCGCATATAGTATTTATTATTTCTTGCTACAATGAAAATTGCGCAACCGATAAAATTATTACTAGAAAAATTGGCATATTTGTTGTATGCGCTTTATGTGAGTTTGTCTACAAAATATTTTTATAATTGCAAAATATTGAGTTTATTTATGATTCATTAAAACGAAAGAAGGAAGCTGTAAGAAAGAAAAATATTCTACTGTCGATATTTAGTGAAAACCCATTTTATTGATATAATAACAAAGTTTTTGTACAATTTTTTACAAAATCATTTCTTTTGAAAATATTGTAACAGACGAAACTGATCTTTAAAAAGAATACATTTATAGAAAAATGTACAAAAAGTTGTGAATATTTTATTCATATATCAGTTATAATATAATTAATTATATATTGTAGATCAAATTTAAATATTTATTTTTTATGAATAATTTATTTTATAGCAAACAGTAAAATAAACGTCACAGCTCGTTATTTTTTGTTACTCAAAAAGTGACTACAATTTATATAAAGAAAGTTTGTAAAATTTGTGCCATATCAAATCAAATAAATTTAGTGATATTAATAAAAAGTTAAAAATTGTATTAATGTATATTATATCGCCATTAGTCATATAAATTATACAGTACATTTTTTTTATAAACTGCGTTATGTGGAGAATTCAATAGCTCTAGCTATATTTTTTTTCAACATGTATTAGTAAATATTTTTGTTTTTTTTTTCAGATATTTCTTATATATACCTAAAATAAAAAAAGCAATCAACCTCTTGGTCCCACCACGATATGGGTAGATAATGTCGCAAGAGGTAAAAATATTTTTTATGTATATTAAACAGCTGAGTAGAGAAAGCTATAAACAAAAAGTTTGAAGATAGATTATAGAGTCAATTATGAACTGAAATGGAAAGTATAGCCGCATATTATTAATAATAATATATAATTAAAATAAATAGTTTTAAAATATGGTAATTCTTAAATATTTAAAAATATAAAAAGAATATTAAGCTCTTGCGAAAAATAACATACATTTAATACTAAATAAAATGCTTTGAATTATCTTTAGTCATTGTACTCTCTCTTACTTGTTCCCCGATCCTGCAGAAACGTTTTTTGATTTATTTTTGGAAATTTCATAAAAGACATATCCATGACAGCATTGCACGTGCTTCCTTGCAAAAAGGACAGCACCGGTGTCGTCGTCATCTGCTTCCATACAATACGTGTGTACGTTGTAAATAAACGTGAATTTCTACTGCTCTGTATTCTGAAGGAAAAGCAGCTTTCAACCCCACTGATACAGGCCAGTCTTTTAATACGTGCCAATTTTTTTTTACTGATTTCTATTTATAAAAAAGATTTTATTTTTATTATATTATTATCAGAATGATCGTGTGTGGATAGATATTTTGCACAAAAAATATTTTAAAATGTTCATCAATTTCTGAAATATTCATAATTATTCGTAAAACCATTTTATTAATGTGTAAGAATAAGACTTTATATCTGTTTTAATCATTTTTTAATTATATATATTTAATTGAAGAGATAGTATTTTGAATAATGTATTTTTACCATACACACAGTAATTAATGAAGTAAGTAGTTTTCTGTTAAATATTTTACACATTAAACTAAAGAATTAAATATTATTATTTATTTTTGTATAAATATAGCATATAAAAATATAAATTTATTTTTTATAGTTATAAATAGTGTATTATAAAAAAAACACATTGTCATTTTAATATTTGGACATTTATACAATATTTTGTGCTAATTACTTATGTAAAATTGTGTTATCTCGTCTAATAAAGTATGTTAAAAAATATATAATCAAGAATTTCTTCCTGAATTTAAAATAAAAAATGTATTTTATTAAACATCTTTCCGTTTATCTATATTCAACATGTTGTAGGTAAAAATTTTGTAATAAATGTTGTAGGTAAAAAAGGTAAAAATTTTAATTTTATGAACATAATTAACAGTTTCAAATGCGTTTATCTAACGGTAAAGATTTTTAATTTTACTCTATATTGGTTTTAATTTATTATTTATACAAAAAATACTATTAATTTAATATTATAAGGAACATATTTTGTTTATTTAACAAAGTATACGTGTATTTATAATAAATCTTGATAATTATTGATTTATAAATAAAAAAACATAAATTTTTGTCAAAAACGTTAACAAGAAGACGTACGTGATATATAACATGTTTCATCCAGCGTCTAAGCAAAGACGTACGAGTACATCGCAAAGAAAACGATAGTCTTTTACAGGAAATTGGCAGACGTGATTCGATCGATGCTAAAAACTAAAAGTGATTTCTCTGATGTTATTTCTTCGGGCTGCAGATGATCTTGCTCAACTATCACTGCAATCTTAGAAAGAGAAAAATCTTAATGACTGGGGGGATTTGATAGTGTACTTAGAAGAGAAACTTTTATTACGGGCATCTGGATTTAACCGAAGTTCTTACGTATAAAGATTTTTCTATGGTTTATAAACGTATTAAATAGATAACAGTTGCGAGTTTAATTTAGTTTTTTATTACTATTAAAAATAGATAAAAATTTCATATATTTTGGTATTATTTAATTTCAAACACGTATATTTTTTTTAAAATAAGAATTTTTTTAATGCAATTTTGTTTTTATTTTAATATAATATAAATTTACGTATATCTAGAATTCTAACTATTTACGTTTATGATATTTTTAAGCATAAAAAAATATTTTACTCGAATTTAAATAATATATATTTATTTGACACTTGGTTTTATGTAAGATTGTGATTTTATTAATATTTTTATATGTGCATTTTATTTATAAATAAAAAAATTATATATATAAGTTTTAAATATTGATAAAATGAATGAATATATTACAATAAACAAAGATATCAAGTTAAAGTTTAAATAAAAAGGTGATTGATAATTTTTAATTTACATTGCATATATTTTTTATTAGTCCAACTTCGTATTGAATATGTTTTAGAATTCAAAAGTATATTGTTTTCACAAACTTTTTTAAGCATTTTCACCATTAAACTTTGGTAATTGTTATATATGTACTATAAACAGTTTTAAATCGCATTTAAGAGTAGTTTATTAGTTTTATACTAATGATATATTCTTTTTAAATAACTGATACACCGATTTAATGTATTTTACTTTATAATTTTGCTTATTACTATGAGAAATCTAACCATAGTTTAAATATTCTTAACACACACACATATATATGTGTGTGTATGTATATACACATAAATGCAATAAAATTAAATGCTTTCACACCTTCAAAGCTTTTGTTTGAATTTACAATTATGGTTTATATAAAATATATTATATTTTATCAGGTTTGATGTTATGTTTATAAAAGTAACACCTATTAAATTTCTTTTCAAACTGAACTGAAATATTTATAAAGCATCATAACTCATATAAGGGTACAACATATCGCACAGCAATTTCTATGCTTATTGCATAGTTAAACGATAAAGTAGAACACATTTCTACCGCAAGCTGGTGAACTATTTTCATATTAATAATTAAATTTGTTAAAGGTTTATGCGGAAAGTTCGACCTCAAACTGTTGGTTTGTATAAAACCCCGAAGGTATGCCAAAATTGTTTCAAAAATATTTCGTATTATAGGGGTGAGTTATTTCGCTTAGTGGAGATTTTTTCACTCGTAAATAGATTGTTTAATAGTTTTTGTTACCGCATCATCAAAAACACAAAACCAAATGTAATAAGTATTTGATGAAGTCGCTGTCTAATATATACGAGTATAAATTATAAAAAAATGTTTTTTATAGTTTATTTTGCAAAACAGAGATATTGCTACTTCTAAACATTATTTGATAAACATTTTATAGTAAATTATGGCACGTTGAAATAACCGTTTACTGAAATTTGAAAATATTTTTTTGCGGCGAATTTTGTGAGTACGGTTATAGAACTGCACGGAATATAAAATAATAAGGGAACGAGCCATGTAGCCATTCATCACATCCAAAGTAAAAATGAGGCATTGGAGTTAGCTTGGTCGTACTCTGAGAATGCCTGAATTGCATCTCAAGAGAACATGCCTCTTCTTTTAGTCAACCAGATTTTGTAGTCCTGAAGGCCACTGAACACCATGTATATGGTGTATTCGGAGTTATAAGACGCCGGCATAACGTAAGAGAATGCAAGAAGACTAGCCAGAGACAGGGACTCGTGGAGGCAACATGTGGTGTCCATATACTTTGCCTAAGGGGCATGACATAGTTTAAGATC
>JAPMAE010002295.1:1897-14400 GCA_036584705.1 Rhyacophila sp. 25_7 | reverse complement strand
GAAGTCATATACATTATTCATCTGCAATTAAACTTTTAGTGTCGATAGTATCGAAAAAAAATCATTATAAGTACATTTTTTTGATAGTAATAATGTTTTAATTGTGAACAATAATACCAGCATAGTACCTATTCTTGTAAGAGATTTCAATTTTCAGTTTTATTTGCTTTCAAGCAATTCACAAAAGAGTATTTAATTTCACGTTACGTATACTTTTTAATACTTATATTATTATTTATTAAAATATACTATTTAGTAGATATATGATTGTAAATGACAAAGTTTAAATTATTATAATTTAAAACCCGATTAATTCCCTATAAATTTCGTATTGACCGATATTATTGTATTATTTCCATTACGTAAAACATTCAAATTTTCTAATCAACTTGCGTTTTTAAAATGGTATCAAATATAAATGCATATTAATTTATTACCCCGCTTTTACAGATTTCCAAATTCTCTACTCGACACAAGTTAATAATTAATACTCATGTGAGGAGTGAATGGGGGGCTACTTTTTAAAAGCTAGTTTAACGCGTTGTGGTTTCATTTAAATCGTATACCTTTTACGAGTATCTCGTTAATTTCTAATGTTTTCTTGTTTATTGCGATAGTGTTTTTTTTCCTTGTTTTATAGAGTTAAGAAATTAAAAAAAACCGACGCTTTTGTATGAATTCAGAATTGCTTTAAAAGTTTTTATATTTAAAATATGAGTATTATTTATCGTAGATGGAGGGAATAAACCAAGAGCAGATACTTCTGGAATTTATTTTTTCCAAAATATCAAAGTATTATGCAATGAAGTGTTTGTTTGAAGTTCTTCAAATTTTAAATACAAAATTAAAGTAGTATCAAATTATAACATTTACGAGTATTTTATTAAGACCAGATGCTTTATTTTGTTTTGCATGAAAATCAATGAAAGTCATATTATTATCTAAAAACATTTCAAAATGCCGTAAAAGCAGCCGATTTCAAAAATAAACAAATAATTTTGTCCTTTTTTCATATTATTTTATCATTTAACTATCTTTTTATCTTTATTTCAAAGAATTCTATGTGAATAAAGCATAAAATGAAACGTGGCGCACATTAGTGTCATCTCTTTAATGAGCGTTAACTGTCGTTCAGTTGGTTTGATACCGAGCTGTAAATTTGATGTTCACGTCAAAATCTGCACCAATTTGCTATTGGGCTATGGGTTTTATATGTGTATATACAGGAATGCAGCTGCAGATTCAATCACTAAACAAACCCTCATATTACTATTTATTTTCTTTTTGTTATATATCTAGTATAAAAAGAGAGCTGTATATTTATCAAGTACAACTTTTTTATAAGACTTAGAGGGTTATTCAGTGATTCAGTTAAATATTTTTATTAATGTGCGATTATAATTTTTGTTTATTTGTTGATGTATTTTTTACCAACTATAATATAATCTCATAAAATCAAATATTAGTTTTTAAAAATACAAAATTTTTCTAGTTTTTGCTAGATGGTATGGTCGTATTATAAAGCGTAACATGGTTATTTTTGGATACAATACAGAAACATGTAACAAGATGTTGTCCTACTAAATTAACTTAGTTTTTTCAACGTTATGAAATTATTTGACGAACCTATTTGACTCAAATAATAACTAATAATTCAATTCGATATTTGTTCTGCCAAATATAATCTCAACATTTTTTTTTAAATTTTGACCGAATTATGTAAAAGGATTTTCAGGACTTTTCTAGAATAATCTATGTCGGGCATAGTGGGCGTTCACATCGAATATTTGGTTAAATTATAACTTTTATATTAAAAAAAAAATACTATAGTATTGTATAGTATACTATTTATATTGAGTTGTGTATTAAAAATATACTCTACAGTATTTCAATATAACTACATTTTGTTTGTAAATTCTCTTCATTTAGAAGCCATATATATATTTTTTTATATTTTAGCTTAGATGCTTGTTTATACTCTTTGTACGGTTTTTTTTATCTGTCTTTGTGTAAACAAATATTTGCTACGCGTAATTTTTGTGGACTATTTCTTTTAAATAAAAATATCAGAATACGTTGGTAATAAAAAAATATTCTTACTTGAATTGCTAGTTTTTTTATAAGTAAATGAATCGATTGAAAAAAGCCGGCTTATGATTTGATTTTCTAAAACACATCATCATATGAAATCGTGGCGTTTAATTTTTTACCACATTAATAATTCAACAAGATATGTTTTGCTTGATCAAAACACAATTGATTTTCAATAATGACAAAAAATGAAGAAAATAAATCAATGTCAATTTAAAAAAATACTTTATATACGAATACCATTAATTAATGTTTGTATTCACAGCATTTTTTTTCGAAGTGCATAGATTTAATGATTATCAATATTCATACATTCAATTATAATTATATAATATAAAAATAAATTATATAAAGAACAACAAAATATATATTTATAAACGTTCATATATTTTTTATCAGCTAAACACACCGAAAACAACATAACAAATGAATTCTAATAAAAAATAATAGCACAATCAAAAGATCGCGCACTTTATACGTATAAATAATATGACTATACAACGCACTAAAACTAGCGTTACGTTCGGTAAACAAATAAGGTTGTTAGCGCTCGAACTTTATACGTATTCTATAATCCTACACATATATATTAGAGCAACAGTTATCAAACTATGGTCGGCGGGCTGAACCGGCCCCCAGATTTGTTTACACGAGCAATGTAAATTAATGTTCCAATAGGATTTCAATAAAAATATTTTCATGCGGTCCCCATATTTTTAAGAATTTCAATCAGGCCCTTTTTCAAAAAGTTTGGTGATCTCTGCAATAGGGCATTTTTCGGCTGGCCACAAACCCCACACTTAATCGTATAATTCAATATTGCCACATAATACTACATTATTTAATATATATATGTTAGAAATAATTAATAAAATATAATTACAAGAAATAATAACTATTTGGCTAGTAACACAAATAGACCACTTGCTCTGACGAGCCGTCCCTGCTCGAACATATACGAGTACGTCAGATTCATACTTGTACCCATTCGTCGATGATGATCTACGGATGGATTCGCTCGGCGTGACATTCGGCGAAGTCCATGACTAACTCGTACAGTTGATACGAGTATGTACGGTAGCTGTATCGGATATTAATTTGACACCAACTAACAACTTGCGATGAACTGAACGTATTGTGTTAGGAAAACTGCTTCGTACAGGGAACACATCATACTAACTAGACTAAAACCATCGAATCGGAATCGATTTGTAACGTCCATTTCATGAAGGCATAGGCAAATAGTTATCATTGGCATACATAGGGATCACTATAAAAGCCATTTTTATATATAGGTGAATGTACCTTCTTCGTTATATTAAAATCTTAACAAGTTGCAACAACAATAGCTTAAGTAGATCATCAGCATTATATGATATATATAGCTATATGTTTAAGTTTACTTAGACCGCCATGCATGATTAAATAAAATTATGAGAAATAATACTATCAAAACAAATTAAGTACAATTTCATGTAGATCAGAGGTTCCTTAACTGTTTTGCTCCTGCTAATTGCCAATTTTGCCAATCTAAGACGACCTCTGAGGGTTTATATAGACCACTTTTGGAATGTGTGATCTAGATAATTAATAATACTATAAAATATTCATGTACTTTAAAATCCTGCCCTACGTACTTTTATTTTAAGTATTCATTAAAAGAATCCTACCAATTTTTTTGTGTTAAGTTTCTTTTTCTTCTTTCTTATCAAACCATGTCAAATCCCTTAGCCAGAGCATATGGACACCGCACATAAGTCTTTGTCACTGGTCAGTATTCTTATATACTCCCATGTCACGCCGGCGTCCCGTAACTCCGCATAATACATTTTATATATGGTATTCAGCGGTCATCCAGGACGACGGAATCCGGTTAGCTTGAAAAAGAGGCATTCCCGCTTGAGATGTAATTCATGCATTCTCACCACAAGGTTCAACGTCTCATATTCACTATAGATGTGATGAGAGGCTGCATTGTTCATTCTCTTATCACCTCTTTTCTTAATTAACGATGTTTAATAAATAGTTTCTTTTAACCATACCGGCTCTGAAACAAAGCATATCTTTCTCCACAATGTAAAGATTTTTTGACAGTTTTTTTTACGATGAATATTTGTTAATTATTAGCTCAATCATTTCGGATTCGCGTCCTAGCTACAATACAAATAAATAAACATTTGAAAAATTTTATAACCAGCATAGGACCTTCAGCTCTAGAGTCGGATCCGCTATTAATAGAGCTGATTTTTTATTATATTGCTTCAAGATGATTTCAAATATTCATTGCAACACATTTGTGAACCATTGTTTTTTATACTTAATATATGCGAGTTTAATAGTCCTTGATAAAGCTGATGTTTGATAAAATTGCTTTCAGATGTTTTCAAATATTTATTTCAACACATTTGTGAACGATTGTTTTTTTTATATAAATATGTATATTTTATATCTTTACTATAATTATACATAGTTTTGCAAATGACAAACTATATTAGAGTAGACTTAAGATGGATCGTCTAAATATACAGATGACAATTAATATAAACAAATATATGAGTGGTGCGGTGTAAAAAGTCAGTAACTCACAATTAGACAGTTCTGTAATAATTGCATTTGAAAAATTCTTACCTACTCGTATTTAAAAATATACTGAAAAGTATGTTGGGGGTTGCCAAGATTACTTTTTAGGCACCTATAAATTTTTCAAAACAAATAAATTTTAATGAGGAAGGTTAAAATGGTTAAAAAATTGACAAAAAATCGAATAAAATGTAATTCTACCTAAGTTTGGGCTACCAACATTTGACACCAGACCCCTCAATATTTTTTTGTAAAACACAAATAGATATATCACTCGAAATAAAAGCGTTTAAACTGAATTAAAAACTGTTAGTAATGTTCAGTTCAAATCGGTATATTTTAAGTGTTCGAAGCATCTTCTTTTGTGACATTACAACTATGGGATTCATTAAACAACTTTTACAGTCAACTGACAACTCCAGAATCGATAGGACAAATTTCGCGTTTACGCTGAGTTTCCTTAGCGTTTTGCTGACTTTATCTGTTGGTGTGATTCTCTTATACCTTCAAATTGTAACAGGGAGGTTTATTAAGCCATGTCGAATAAAAATATACACAATTTAATGTCGATAACGTTAATGTTTTACATAAATTCACAAATAAATATATAATTAATAATGTACGCATGGAAAATAAGTTTGTAGTTAAATAATGTATTATTTTCATTTATTTACGTCTCCTCATGTACACAAATATTTATGTATAATATTAAATTATTACGTTTTTGCAATATACAAACATATTTCAATTATTTTAGATAAATCAAAATTTTTATTATATATCAATGTACTACTAATTAAGAATTGATTTTACTCGAAGTAAAAAAATGATTATAAGCATATAATTTAAAAAAAACTATCATATTTTGATGTCGACCTTATTTTCAAAAGTGTTTTTATCTGAGAATTACAGTATACATGACTAAATATACGTTCTGTCAAAAGGAAAGCCCAAAATGCCAAATTATTATCGAAATTCAGCTTTGGATTTTGAAAAAAGATCAAGTTACTAAGTTTGCGTGGAAAGAAAGAAAGCATTGACCCTCAACTTTAATGATTTCTCTTAATAACTTTATTTAAATAACTCTTAATAACTCAGGAAAATAAAACACCAATTTATTAGTCATCGCGTACTTCAAGTTAATGTTATTGTGACATTGACTAAAAATTATTAAAAAACGTTTTTTGCGCCTCTTGTAAAATTTGTTCTATGAATATATATATTAATCCCTTTTGCCTAAGCACAGTCAAAATCATAATAATTAGTGAAACATATTTTATTATTATGATTATCTACATACAAGCTTTTAATATGATTTGAAGGATTATACCTTCTTAAAAATTGTAATTTTCAGGTGTGAATTTAAAATTCAATACCCATTTAGCTAAAAAATATTTGAAACAAGTTAAATTTATCATTAAATTATTTTTCGAAAGATCACTGTAGCCATGAAGTATTTAAATATGTTGTCATTTGAGCTACGAGTATGTCGCATTTCGTTGAGTTGAAGAGAAATGTAATTGCTCTCTGACCTAGCATTCAATGAACATTGTTTTAATGAATATATTTACAAATTCAATTGAAATATATTATGACAGCACGACTATAAAAAGCGGAGTCGGTAGAGGAACTACATCAAAAAATTAAGTGTGCAGTAGTATACATGCATTTGAACAAAAGTTATTTATTTTAAATATTTGATGATCTCAAACCACAACAAATATATAAAGTATCCGAATTGCCGAGAAGAAATATGATGAATTAATTGCAGTGAAATATATTTGTTCCTATTTTTTTTATTGAACAGTTCATTACTATAAATTACACGTACGAGTGAGTATAAACGTTCTATATGAAGATTATCAAACGTGAAGCATGCGTTATGAAATACGTTAATTTTGCAAGTTTAATACAAACAACGTTCCAAAATAAGTATTTTTACATAATGTAAGCAAACTTTTATATTTTCAGAGTTTATATATTGACGTTTTTTTACAAAACATCTATTTTTACTGTTAATATTATATAATTAGATAATGTTAACCCATATAACTTATGCATCGAACTGGTCTCGACATCGTATGGCTTACAACTTCTCCAACATTAAACTGAGCATGACTTTTCTCAGCTTACCTCAAAAGTCAGTTAATAATCAAATATGTTGTATATTTAAGATATATACAATTAAAAATAAATAGAATTTCAATTTTTATACTACTTTTATTATTCTATAAGTTGATATATTTATTTATTAATAGATTAAATTAAACTAAGCTAAATGTGCAAATATTTAACAGTTTCAATTTCAAAATCTTATTTCAGCTATTTCTTAATATTTTAAAAGTCATTTTGACTCGTCTATATGTTTTAATTGTAAAATTTTTTTTTTTTATGATAGAGAATTTAAGATAATGGAGAAATTTGACAAAAGCTTCTGAGGTCATTAATATATACAAATTTATTAATTAGAGCATACTTTTTAAATTAAATAAAAAACTTTTATAATGTAATTCAAATAAAGTGTTAAATTTACACTAAAATTTTAAACTATGACAATAAAATTATCCCGTAAAAGTATAAAGCTTTTAATCTAACAAACTATTGTTATTTATAAAAATGAAAATTTAAATTTCGCAGTTATTTGAAGACAATCATTAAATATAAGTAATGCAAATATAATGATCATGGTTTTAGATGTTTGTATTAAATATTCTTTTATTTAAAAATGGGTTTCAGATATTTCCCTTTAAGCTCGCAATAGATAGTAGATTTGCAACTGTTTTATGTAATCTATTAGTGGGGCGAAATGACTTTTGCGGTTTGAGGTATACAAAAATCATGATTCAGAACATGCAAAAGGGTAGGATAAGAGAAGAATAAGGGACGGTAATAAAGGGACAATCTCCAGAGAGCGGGTACGGGGACAATTGAGGGGTCGAAGGGCGATGGCCCGGAACATTTTCGACGGCCTTTCTTGGCATAAACTTATCCAGCACTCTTCCCTTCTTTTCTCTCTGGGAACGGAACATTTTTTCAATATACGCAGTTAATATACAAACACGAATATAATAGATTTTTATACAGTGCTTGGCATTTTCCAAGAGCGAATTAAGTTACTTAGTTTGCAACAATTATTTATTTATTAATTATATTATCAAATAATGCCAAACACCTCAAAATAAGTAAGCAGAAGAATCCATATGTGATCTAAAACAAAGCATATAGAACTTTACAATGTGAAGATTGTTTTGACAGATATTTTTTTACAAATATTAATACTCGTTTATTATCTCAACGGATTTGGTCTGTGTCCTGGTTTTATATTCATATTTAAAAAAAATTGTACAATTTTGCCAGCTATGGGATACGAACCCTAGACCCTCGGTTTGTGAATCGGATGAGCTATCTACTCACTTATGAGATAAATTGGTGTGTACTAAATAAATACATTGTTGCACGGTAAATGTTGTTTTTTAGTAATCAAAGGATAAGTGTTGTTGGGCGTAGTTATAGAACAAGCAATCGATCCATAGTTTAGAAAGGTACTTTCGTTTGTACTACATACTTAATATTTTACGTTTTGCAATAGTGCAACTGAGTAATATGCCACATTTTATGTTTATAAAACAATCACGAATAAATTTTATATGATAGTATTGGCATAATGTATAAAAAAAGAGAGGCACAGTTACCTGATAGGTTTCATGTATATTTAAATAACTACGCTCAACTAAACTCGTTTATTTCAATTCCAGCTTGTTGTTCTGCTATTTCATATTATTTATGACAATATTTCTAACATATTGCCACTTTAGTTGACGTATCACAGCTTATTGTATCGATTACTTTACATAGCTTGGCTTTAAGCGACACATATACTCAGTTTCTTATTGCTTCGTGTAAAATCGAATATATAATATGTATACATTTTCAAAATTTTTCACAATTTTCAAGTTTTTTTCGATTTATTTCAAATTTAGATATCAAGATTTACATGTTCCATATATTATGTACTTGTGTGAATACTAGATATTTACGAATCAAATACTCTTAGCTATAGGTAAGAAAAAAAAATCCTCTTATTTTTTATCGTATAAATGTCTTTTTGAGTAATTTATGCCTCATTTATCAAACTGTTGCTTGAATTTCAAAATAATCTTGATGTCTTTTATGAGAAAAATACAAAAAAATATCTTTATGGCACTGACGGTAATACAGTGTTAATTTTTTCCGGTTAAATTCTTAGACAATACGTTCGACACTTTAGCTGGTCATGATACTTCAAATATTTTTTTATTCGTTACAAGAGGAGATCAAAATGGTAAAAATAACAATTTAGAATATCTCACGTTATATTATTTTTATATATTTTATTTTGCAGTAAAAAATATATACTACAAATACAATTACGTATTATTTTTTCTGCTTTTAAATGTACTATTTTATTTTAATTTATTTGTTTATTAATTCGATTTAAAAAAAACTTTCATGGAATAAAACATTACACTTTCATATTTTTATTAAAACTTATATTGATTCTTAAAAATACACAGTAAAAAAATATAATAAATATTATAACTATAATCATATGAGAGTATTTTTGTCCATAGTCGATTTCATAGTACATAAGTTATCTGTGAATCCGACAAGATATTTTCACATCCCTGTCACCGTGTCTCGTCGTTATCTTCGCATAACTTTTTAACTGCCATCAACTCTTCGATGTTGGAAGCAATTTCATATTGAGTGCCAATTTGAAAATTCAAAAACGAATATTAACTCGCAGCACCAACTCAATTTTACTGTATTATATTTTCAGGCGTCGAAAGAAAAATAAAAATGAATGTAAATCAATTCAGAGGAGCGTTGACAAAAAATCATTACATTCAGTATTATTTATTTTTGTGCTGAAAGAAAACTTTGCGGTACTTTTCACTGTACTTCACAATTATTTTTATAATACACTCAAATATATTCTATCAATCTTTCACTTCCTGGATTGTTGTGCTGTTTTTTTAAAATTACTCTTTGCATTTATCTTCTTTAAGAAAAAACCTTCATTGAGTATATAATATATTACTACGCATACACACCTTCAACAAATCTTTTACGGATGTTGTCATTTTTGTACATTTTGCTACCCGTAACTGGCTGACTTTTTGTTTCAAATGGTGATTTATTGTAGCATTTTTTTTTTTAATTTCAGCTATAAAGGTTTTTTTGGACTTATCCATGGTACGAATATGAATTCTGTTATTCTTTCTAATAGAAATATGTTCTTAATCCATGTTACGCCCTTTACTGAAGCATATGGGCATAATATGTTGCATTCATGATTAACTATTGTTGGATAGTCTTTTTTTATTCTTCCATATTATTTCAGCATATTATTACTCCACCAGGACAACAGAACTCGCTTGGCTTAAAGAAACATAAATTTTGTCCTATTTAGATGCAATTCAGAAATTTGGACATGCATGGCCAAAACAAGTCGAAAGTTTCATTTTTACTTTAAATACGACTATAAACTACATAGTAATAAGTTTTTAGTTTTGCCACCGCAGGTATCTATTTTTTAATTTCAATAAACAATTATTTCAAAACTTAATAGAAAGTTGTTTTTGCAAAATAAGTTTTTCTATGATGTTTACTCCCAATTATCTAAAACTATCGAAACTCATAAAAAAATCTAAATCAGAACAGACAAGGTTATGCAACATTTTCGTTTTCTTTGCATTGATTTTGAAACCAAAATTATATTCTGTGTAATCTATAAATGATTTCTTCAATATTTTTTGCAAATTGATTGAATATCATAGCATCATCGGCAAATGTCAGTTTGAATAGTTTCGAAAAGGAAACGAAAGCTTGATCTTTTCCATATTTAGGTAAGGTTGAATTAGTTTTGTTTGATAAATTATCTTTTTTTCTTTTAAGCATTTACGCTTCGAAACAAATCAAATGTATCTTTACAATGTGAAGATTGTTTTGACAGTTTTTTTTACGATTAATAATTTTCAGTTATTATCTCAACCAATTTCGTTAATGTCCTGGTATAAAATTCACATGAAAAACTTGTACAATTTTTGCCAGCTATGCAATTCAAACCCTACACTTTTATTATATGATTTTGTTTTAGACCATTATATCATTAATATATATGATTAACGAAAATATTAAAATCATGCCATACTGTGATCTTATCGAATTGAAAAAGTATAGTGATTATAATATGTGAAATGAATATGGCGATATATTTTTATAAAGATATATTTATATATATAAAAGACATCTATTCATCTTATAATACCGTAAAAAATATTCCCCATAAATTTTTCCCCTGTAGAAAAACAAGTACGAGTATGTGTAGTAAAATATATTTTTGTTACCATAATTTTTATATATTCACATTTTAATGTACAAAATATATTTTAATTAAATATTCCTTTTCAATAACTCTCAAATATTTTAGCCACAATATATGGTAAACGAAAAACTTTATATAATTAAATTTTATCACAGAAATTATGAAATGAAATTAATAAAAAGATGGCATTCACAGATACATTCATAACTTCAACAACTAAAAGCTTTTTTATTTAAATATAACCCAAAAAAAACTAAAAGAATTGAACGATAAAACCTGAGTCGTAATAGAAAACGCATTTTCAAAAGAAATATAATACAAATACATGTGTTACGCACGTATATTCAACTATACTTGTTTAACGTTTGCTTTAAACAGATCCCTCAATCCAATATAACCGTATTTCAGTTATTGCCAAAACGATTTTTTGATTTCGCAAAAAATAACAATATCAAGTTTTCAACCGAAGAAATACAAAAAAAAACCTAAACAGAATTCTTTTGAAAATCCTCGCAGGAGCTGCGTGGGTGGGCTACATATTAATAAAAGGCGTAAACTTTTCTTTTCATAAAGCCCGGCGTTGTAAGTCAACGTTACCGTACGGTAGCAAGGCGGAAATATGAAATATAAAATATAATTCGTATGATTATTCGGACGCCAGGCCCGCAGTTAAATGCCACATTAACTAGGAATTATATCAATTCTAAAAATACTTTTTATTATGACATTACTCACCCTTTTAACTTTGTATACTTAACAATCTAAATACTTTAAAGATTATATTTTATACGCCTCTCGTACAAAATCATTTTGTCTGAGTAAAATTGTATTTAAGCTCATTAGCTAAAAATTAAATAGATACTCGTAACAGGAACTATTAACTCAATTAATATGATAATATATTTATATTTTATCTTACTGAAATTTTTGACAACTAAACTGTTTTTAATATATCTGTTATAGGAATTATTTAAAAATAATTAATACTTTATTTTTAAGTAACAAGAACAAAAATTGCTTGCACTTGAATATTCTTCTTTTCATCTTATGTGCTTTAAAATTAATCATATCAATCTTCACAATTTGAAGATTATTTTAACATTTTTTACGACTAATAATTTTCAGTAATTAGCTCAACCAATTTAGTCTATATCCCGATTCCAAAATGCACTTCCTGTGCAATTTTCGCCAGCTACGGGATTTGAACCCTAGACCTTCGGCTTATGAGTCCGATGCGCCATCCGCTCAACTATTTTTGATTTTGTTATAAGTTCATTAAATATCATTACGTTTAATTTAGTGCATGAACTCTTTGTTCTTCTTATGTATGCTGCCTAAGTTATCTATTTAGTTAACACCACTCACTGAATACAGAATAATTTATAAATGTGTGTAGTTTAGAATCATAATAAAAACACAGAATATAAAAACTTTACTAACATTTATATATTATTGCTTTCGTAAG
>JAPMAE010002287.1:7266-17440 GCA_036584705.1 Rhyacophila sp. 25_7 | reverse complement strand
CAAGGAGTGACCCAAGGAAACTCGGAAGTGATCCAAGGAATCAGCCGCATCACTAACAAGGATCAATTTTTCCAAGGCGCCCTTCGACTCAATAAGGATTTGAATGAACACAAAGTGAAGATATCTATCGATAAGAGCGGACAGGCTCTTCTGAATGCGGAACACACCATAAATCCCGAAACACTCTCTGCTGCCACCCGTGCGGACAGGTCCACTGTCCTTCAAAATATTGGAGAGTCTAATGTTACAACACGAAATGTGTCGACCAGTTTAGGCATGGACGCCAAGCCCGACTTTATTAGTCAAACTTTTCTTCAGAATGCTGTCAAATTTGCCATCACCACTGCCGAGTTGATCGATTCTTTTCCCGATTTCTCCGGATCCAATTCTGAATTGCTGGATGCTGTCGCGAGGCGGTTGAGCAGTTTCTCCCGAGATGCTTTCAATTACTTTGTCCAAATAGTGAACGAAATCTACAGTACCATCAGTATCATCTTATGGGAAAGACTGCGCGCTTTGGAAATCCGCGACACTGAACTTTTTGAAAAGCTTGTTCTTTTTATACTCAATAAATTAAGGAACCTAGCACTCGACGAGCAACATATTCCTGACGTATTGAAGATGTTTTTTGTCGATGGCCACGTATCTCATGATAAAATCAAAGATTTATTGCTGGGATTTCAAAATATTATATATTCCGAATACAGAAGCATAGGCTATAAAGAAGTGAAATGTGAAATCTGCAAGGGGATTCGATTCTCTAATTGAGCGAATCACCCACCCCACCTTTTGATTACTCCCTACTCTCTATCAATTGTGCCTGTAGTTGTGTAGTCGTTTGTAGATGATCACATATTTTATTTTGTCCATCTCCAGTTTATTGTTCAGAAACCATGTTTGCAGCAGTAGGAAATGGAATTCAGTTCACTAATAAACACATAATTTCAATTAAATTGAAATGGAAAATATCATCTCTCTCAGACTTATGTCATTGCTACTCAAACTTTTAGTCTTATAGTCTGCGGGTAAATGTAAATGTACGTGGCACTTTTTCACCGTGGGAATCAGCCCATATCACTTTCAATCCGGAGTGCAAAAGGTTAACTATATGATAAATATATACATTGATGACCACCAACATTAGAGTAGCCGTGATATAAGCCACCTTCATAATCACAAACAATTGATGTACAACTGATAACTCGCAGTAAGTATATGCACATGAACATACATAGAATGTAACTACATGTTTTTGTTTTGTGTATAATTTCAACTCGGAGAAATTACATATTGGCAAAAAGCTGGAGAAATTTTTAACTAATGTGGTGGTTAAAAAATGTAATTATTCTCGAGAAAATTGTGGCACACCCGAGATCACCTCGCGGCACACTAATGTGCCACTGCGCAGCGGTTGCGGAGCACTGCTGTAGAGTATAAACTATAGAGTAAGTTCTCTTCTTCCTATGCTTACCGACTACCAGTAAACAGAAGGGTATGGAGAGGTTAGCTAGTGACTAAGCCTCGTATCAGATTGTGGCTGATGATTTTCATTGTTAAAAATGGTCAATTGTGAATCACTTGATGCCTTCTAATTATGATTATATCACAATGGCTTTACTAAATGAATACGCATGTATTTTAGACTGCATATATATATACAGTAATTTTAATTTCATACATTATAATAATTACAATATATATGATAAAGAGAAATATCATTAACAATGAGTTGAGGGATTGTATTTAAAATTTAATTATATTCACAAATTTTATAAGCAAGCGCCGACACACCCCAATTTATCTTTGTAAATGGCAAAAAATACTTTCATGTAAAAATTGCTATAACTTCAAAACTGTGAAAGTTTAAACAAACACTTGGCACAAATAACTGTACCGATCAATTGATGTGACAGTAAAAAATAAATGTTAACTAGTTTTAAACTCTACACACTATATACTATTAGTTGTTATTCTTAAAACTGCTGTGTGGTACAGGTAGATAGTCTTGAAAGCACTTCCCTTTATGAAGTGGAATATCACAAAAATCACGGTAAAATGTGCATAATTTATGATCTCACACACCGCATTCGATGAACTATTTTGCCATCATTTACAAATTTATATTCCGTTTTAATAACGACAGATTTGTATTTTATTTCCTAAAATTATTAATATAGACATACAATTATGTGTCCCGCCCTCTGCGTTAAATCAGTATAACACGTAGTACTACTTAATTCGCCTTTCAGGTCGAGCTAATTTGAAACGAACATTTGCGCATTAGAATTCTAGAAACTTAGTACTACTGTGTAGTTCTGATGTTATGTAGTTACGTGCGTGGATATTTTATTTTTAAATTTTATGATTTATATTGTTAAACACTTGCATACCAACAGTCTTGATTTAATGCATTTCATTTTTTTATATTTAAAGTTAATCATTTTTAATATCACTTATTCTTAAAAATATTATTATTAGATGTAGCACGAGGCTACAATCGGAGTGAACACAACTTAGTCTGTTTTTCAGTAAAATATTTTTTAATTTAACGTTGGCAAAATGTACACCCGAATTTACATTTTAACTCTTAACCTTTTCTGTGACAACCGAGCAAGCTTTGAATTTTTAACCAAAAATAGAACCCTAATATTTTTTTAAATCATTGAATGTTTCTTTGTCATGACTTTATTTTTAATGATCATATTATCATCATATCTCAGCATTTTCATATTTAAAATCATCCAAAATATTCGTCTCGCAAACTGTGTTGTAAGTTGTGCGAACTAACTCGTTTCTGGTACTTAATTGGTTAACAAACTTTCTACTCGTACATTTGCTGCCTCCCGATAACTCTTGACGTTTTTTCCGTATAATATGCTTTACAAATAAATTCTTCAGTTGCAAAAAAGTGGAAATAGTATATCATCGGAATTCCTGTTCTGATCTCACACAGATTATTTTGAATAAAAACACTAAACATGGTCAATTATATCATTTTATTACATTTTGAAATGTCCTAAGTATATGAAAGATAAATATTGTATTTTTGATAAATTTTTCCCAAATTGTCATTTATGAAATTGGAACATGAACGTGCTATTTATTTATATAAAATAAATTATATGCCTATTAATAAATAGCTAATTTTAAATATGTAATAGATCCCCAAGTTGTCCTGATAGCCTTTTTTAAAATGATTTTTAAATTTTCTATTTATAAATTATAGCTATAATGTGACATATTCAGTTTTAATGGACACTAATATGGTAAATTGCATGCAGTGGTCAGTTATTGGTTATTCATTTATAATAATGTCCAGTTGCACAATTTTTCTTAGTAACCCCCTTTCAATGTAAACTGATTTTTTTTTTTCTAAAAATGTATAAAATACGCACATTATCACTTGGACAGATTTTTTTTGTGTAGTTTGAACCCCATAAAAAACTTTTGTAAATGTGTCAATAATTGTCCAATTTAATGAATTTAATATCTAAAAAAACAAATTTCAATTTAATTACAAAAATAAGTGGTGATATTTTGATTTATAAATTTATACTTCTTAATAATAAATAAAATTTTGAACCAATTGAATGCATTTTTATTTTCGACGGATAGGATTTGAGACATATGTTGAAATGATTTTAGATGGGATGCAAAAGTTTAAATAAAAGAATGACAGTGAATCAGTTCCATGCTGAACTTACTTTTGACCGCTTTATTTAAAATGATAAATAATTCTCTATAATAATTTACCCAACAATTTTCATTTGCCACTCTCGTGAAAGCGATCAAAACAGAATTTAATAAATATGATGCAAGTTAAAATGGAAGAATTATGGGCCAGCATTCAGAATCTTTTTATTTTTAAATAAATCTTGTATTTTTTTCTACCTCAGACTGTAAAATTGGGCTACTTAGTTCGCTAATAGTTAACGCCTGTAGACAGCCTCTGCGTATTACTACAATTTTTCAAATAGTGGATAGAGTACGACTCGAAAAAATATTCTTTTATGGTCATCTTTAATATCGAAATATTTTAAATAAAAAGCAACTGACGATTTCAATTGGCAGACGCGGTAATAACAACCCGATTTTAATGCTAAGATTCAACCAATTGGCATGGCCCCCACTGGATCTGCCAATAGGTGAAACATAACATAAACACTATGTATACTACAGAAAATTCTGTGAATGAGTCATTCTGAAAATTGTCTTATAGACATATTATTTTCACTCAGATTTTTTTCAATGACGACCTACGTGAATAAACTGAACAACAAATTCTTCTGAGAAAATATCCAAAGGTTTTTTTTTGTGAATTTCAGTTTTATAAAATATTTGCTTACATCACTTTTAGTAGGAAATGCAATTTTACTTGAAATTGGATACTGACTATAAACAGATTGAGGGCCCTCATGCTTTGCATGAGTTCCTTATGAGGCAGCTATGCCACTGTCCAGCCCGCATTGTTGCATAGTTGTGTTGAGGGGATTTTTAATATATTTCAACCAAGAAATGAAAAATGTATTATAGAGTCATTTGAATCAACATTTATAGATAAATTCAGATATGAAAAACTTCTGTGGTGCCCCTCTTTCCCTTAATTGATAAGGGCGTGTTTACGTTGCTTAGGGGTTAATCCAACATTGTTGGCAACAAAAATTTTGTGAAATTAATACCTATTTTCTTTGCTTGAAAAATATTTCTATATCTTTTTGAAATAGTTGAACCCTGTTATAAAGTAATAATTCATTTACGCGGAAAAAATAATAAAACATCAATGCACATTGATGTTTTGTACAAAAAACATAATATTATATTATGGTTAAACAAAATTATTCGATTAATATGAAAATGATATAGACATTTATTTATGCGTAAAATATTTGAGGATTGGTTTATCCAGAATCTTCTTTTTATTTGTCTTTAAAATTTTTCCCTACCTAACAAAGGTTCTAAAGATACCCCATTTTTAGAATTTTTGTAATAACTTGATTCGAGCAATTCAACCTATAATTTTTATTATCTTCAATAAATTTTTTGCGAAATATACTATCATTGAAAGTAATTTAATGAAAACCGCAAAGTATTTCTCTCATGTCACACTGCAGCATAAATTTTCTACTAGCAACACTACGTATTCCCTCCTACTCAATCCAAAATATCCAGATTGTACGAACCAAAGATTATTGAACGGCTTTAACGCGAGTTGTGAGTGCATTATTTACTGAGATTTTATCCTTGGTGTTATGCAAGTACATAAATAGTTTAATTTATTCATGTACCTATATACATAATAGATAAAATAAATCATACATTTTTTTATATATCTCTAAATATCATCCAGCAATATATTTCAGAAAACGATACGTGATTACGTAGAAAGGCAATAAAAGATAATTACGGTGGAGATAAGATACGGTGGTGACGAATTCTATAGAAAATTGAAGATTTGCATTCTGATGTCACTGGTGTTGAATATTAAAATGAAAACTTGAAGGAATTTGAAATGGTCAAAATTTCAGTCAAAGACGATTTGAAAGAAAAAAAACGAGACATAATCTAAAAAAATATCATGTAATCAAAAACATATGCATACTTATCCAAACTGTTAAGAAAAGATAAACATCGACGATTGAAGGTCGTACAAAATTAAAACTTGTCTTTCATCCTATTGCGTACTATTATAAATCGATAGATTATTTATAATTTCAAATAAATATATGTTACATGTCAACATCACATTAGTTCTATTCGATTGCTTGAATGAATAATGGAATACATATATGTAATTTGCAAGTAAAAATATTTTTATTATTTTCCAACGTGAATACAATATTTGTTGAAAAGTAAAATTAATCATTTCAATTCCAAACATTTCAAAAAAATACTTAATTAATCATCTAATAAAATCGAATATACTGTTTGGAAGCGCAAAGTTTGAATGATGCTAATGATGACGCATAACGATTTCTCATACAGATGACCGCTGTATGCAAAGAACATTCAGCGAAGCATTTGGTGTATGTTGTCATATATCTGTCATTAACACGAATATGTCCTAAAATACCAAATATTGGATGTTTATTCGTATAATAATGATTCATAAACAAATTTACGCAACTTTTTATTTGAAATAATTCGTCTTTACGAAATAAGCCTGGGGTACGAAATGTACCCCGTTCGTATGAGACGGATTTTTAAACTTTCGGGTGAGAATAGTTAACTAGTTTCTTTTGAACGTAGCTAAATAATTATGTACATGCTATAATCGATATCTGGGTTTTCAAATAAAATTAAATCTTTTATTTTTATATTGTTTAACACTGATTCCACATTCGAACGTTACTATTATGTTCGTAAAATAAAAAGTTGGTTTTATAACATTAGCTCTGTTTAAATCGGAAGATACATGTATTATTTCACAACCTTTTAAGTGCCCCATGTTATTTTTTCCATAAAAAGTTACAAAAAATAATGGACCACTAACTTAATGGTATAAAAAAAGAGCCTTTTAGTCAGTGAATTTTCTATCGAAAATTTTGAGTTGTTTATTTTTTGCTAAATACATAACGTATCTAAAAAAATCCTTCCTTTTATATCTTAGGTATATTTTGTTTTATAATTAGTATTTAGAACCGTCTTATATATTATATTTTTAATATACTGTATTTTTTTGGACGTGGTGATTAATAATTTGGTACAGTGGCGTAGCTAGAAATTTCGGACCCTCATGGGCCTCCCTTTATGATTTTTATAAAATGAGATGAAATAATTATCCGTATGTGTTAGTATGTACTGTTATTTACTGAAAACTATTATATAAACATAATACATTTATAAGAAAATATGTATAACTCATTTGTATTACTATCGTTAACAGTGGATAATGGTTACATACCATTACTGTGATGCAGAACTATCCTACGGCATATTGAACTTTTTACATGAGAGGTGTTTTAAATATTAGAATACATAGATTTGTGTGACTGACTTTACAAAAACTTTTCTTTTATACACATTTTTAGTAGTATACTTAGAGAGCTAGAGATAGAGAGGCCTGGAGGGAAGTTGTGTAGTCGGCCATGGACCTGAATGGATCGTAGCGCCAAATTTCATCATACTTAGAATGCTCTGCATGCCATGAACAAGTGTGCCATATGTACTTTGCTTTTAGTATTAAATGCAATTTTACTTGAAATCCGATATTGAGTGTAAATATATTAAGGGGCCTCTAGTTAGCGAGGGCTATCATGCTTTGCATGAGTTCGCTATGATGTAGCTACGCCACTGATTTGGTAGCTTTATAAACATATTCTAATAATTGTTATGATTAGTGTCAACATAAGTTAATACTTTGCTGAGATAAGTTTGCTTTCAAAATAATATTGATATTCCATTTTCCCTGTTTCTAGTTTTAAATATTAAAATAATTTCTTTTTGATTTATACATTCACTTATATTATATAGTGCAAGTAATAAAACAAACTACAAAATGTCTATTGAAAGTAAGTGTTTAGTTACAAAACAATATAAGCTCATTTCAACATTTTTGGCAAACAATGTTTTTATGTTTCATGTTCAAATTTTGTTTTATCTTAAGACTATTTTTACATTCTATTCTATGTTTATATTAAACCAAAATAATGACACTTGATTGCTGATAAACTTTAATATTGAATAACTATTTAAATGCGAGAGGAGTCAACCAGATTTGAAATATTCCTATGCAAGAACATTTGAAGCGTCTTGTTACAAAAAGTGATATATGTACTGACAAATCGAGAAAAAATACGATCGTAATCTACGCACAATTTTGCATTTTATGAGAAGATTTTATATTCCTAAACCCAATATAAACCTACGAAAAAATATTCAAATTTCGTAATTTGACACAACAAGCCACTATGATCGTGCAATTGAATATTTCAAATCTTCTTGATTCCGCGCGAATTTAAATCAACCAATCAAGGAGCATTAAATATTACAAATGGCGTCCTAATTAAATCCTAAAATTTGTGTTCAAATTTAGTTTAGTATATCTTAAATTCATTTTACTTTACCACTGTAAGTAATGACTGACTTATTCCAAAATATAACAAAAACCACTAATGGAGTGTCGAGAAAGCAAAAACCAAGATTTGTAGAAAAAATAACTGGAGCGCCGTTTAAAGTAAGTAAAATTTTTACTAAAAATTCTACTAAATTTCTTCTAATAGATTACTTTCTATTTTTAAGGTACACCCCCACCATTTTACCCAATCTCCTACCATATAAGTGTATGCCTGGGCTTCATTCCGAAAAAATATATTCACATTCATGTCATCTAAAATAAAAATGTTTTAGTCTCTTGTTTGACCCCAGTTCCAATTTATAATATATATATCTTAAAAAACATCTATTTCACCACGCTGATATTATTTAAATAAAAGAAATAATATTAGTTATAGAACAATATGTTTCTTAACTATGCTGTATGGTCTACTAGTACCGACCCAAATGAGGGGTGAGTTTGTACAAATCCACACAATTACATTCAAAATGCGATATGTAAAAACTTATTTTGATAATATGTATTTAATTTGAAAGTTTATCACCTGATAAATCCTGTTATTTTGTTTTAATTTTAGCGTAGAATAACGATGAAATATAGAATTTGACAAAAAACAAATAATTCTACCTTGGAACAGAAAAACATTGTTTGTCGAAAATAAAAATATATGCTTAAATCACTTTCTGTAACAGGACGAGTCATTTCAGTTTATATTGGGTTTTGGAATATAAAATTTTCACACATCGTGTAAAATTGTGCGTGAAGTGCAAACTTTATTTTTCTCGATTTCGGCAAAATATGTTTATATCTTTTTGTATTAGACCTTTCAACGGTTCAAATTGCCACTTTTTTAAGTACACTATATATTTAAGTATTCCCAATAACATTTACAACTTTTAAATATATAGTGGCAATCTGTCAGTTGTCAAATACTCAAATTCTTGGGTCCCGGCAGATGTACAGGAATTCTAGGCATAGGCAGCTAGAGGCGATAGCTAATTCAGACAATTATTATTGCTATGGATGACCGAAAACTTTGCAGGTTATGCTTGAGTGACAACGCTGATTATAGTTTATTTCAAGATGATTCAAAAGTTGTCAGTAAAATACAGATTTGCTGTATGTTAGAGGTTAGCCATAACTTTAATTGTAAACAATACACACTTTGAACATACAAGGCAAACATATTTTTATTGAGTTATTTTCAATATGAAATTACATACATTTCATCAAAATAAACTGCGTAAATTCATTTTAAAATCGGTTTGTAATTTGTTTTATTTTTGATGTAGTGTAAATTATTTGATTGCTCAAGTCACATCGAAATATTTTTTCAAATTTGGTGTCTTCATAATTTTTTTAGCCTTAACGATTAACACTCATCTGGACGGATCAAATGTTAATTATTACCGAATAACACAGCAGGATTTAACGAATTCATCCAAAAGAGTATATGACTGCCTTTATAAAAAAATCCATTTAATAGTAATGTAGTATTCTTCAATTCGTGATTATATTTGTCGAATCATCGAATGTTGATTATCTGTACCACAGTACATTCTTATCTAACATCCATTGTATTTTTTTCGATTGTTAAAGTACTTTATCACTCCTCCGTGTTCCTAAATCTAATCATACATTTTAGGTGCTGCCAAGTGATGGATTACCCGATCATATTTGCCCAGAATGTGTTAAAATTTTAGATATAGCTGCAAATTTCAGAATCCAATGTCAGGAAAATGACAAAATTTTGAGGAATAATTTACATCTCTACAACTCTTGGCAGAGTGTAATGAAAAAAGGAGATATTTCCAATGTGCTGAAAAAAGAATGCGATTCTTATAATGATTTTGATAACTTAAAAAGTCCCCAATCAAGTGATGGAGATTACAAAACTGATTTAAACAATACCGTTGACGGAGAACATGACAAATGTACTCACAAAACACACGGTAAGAAAAGAAAGAAATCTAAAAAAATGAAAAGAGACCTCAAAGAAAAATCAAAGAGAATAAAGAAAGTAAAAAAGCCTCCAGAGAAGATTATAAAAGCAAAAAAAGAAAAATCTACGTTTGATAACAGTAGTCTATGTACAATTTGTGGCCAAGTATTTTCAAAAAG
>JAPMAE010002285.1:4195-14309 GCA_036584705.1 Rhyacophila sp. 25_7 | reverse complement strand
ACTGTTAAACGTTAAGTTCGACTTTGTTTTCTTTTAGTTTTGCTTTGTTCACACATATTTCCACGTTGCTTTCCCACAATCCCACATTATTTCGTACCTTTTTACATTGTTTTTGCAAAGTTCCACTGTTAAACGTTAAGTTCGACTTTGTTTTCTTTTAGTTTTGCTTTGTTCACACACATTTCCACTTTGTTTTCCCACAATTCCACATTATTTCGTACCTTTTTACATTGTTTTTGCAGAGTTCCACTGTTAAACGTTAAGTTCGACTTCGTTTTTTTGTTTATTATTAGTTCCACGTTGTATTAACACATTTTCACTTTGTTTTCACACAATTCTACTTTGTTGTCTTTCAATTTCACACTGTTTTCGCAGAGTCCCACCTTTAAATTTTATTTTCGATTGTTTTATAAGTTTCACTTTGTTTTTTTACGATTCCCCTCTGTTTCGTACTTTTTTAAAATTGTTTTCTTACAACTCCACATTGTTTTCACACAGTTCCACTTTGTTTTCTCACAATTCCGTTATGTTTCATACTGTTTTCATTAAGTTCCATTTTTAAA
Source organism: Rhyacophila sp. 25_7 (assembly GCA_036584705.1). Taxonomy (NCBI): domain Eukaryota; kingdom Metazoa; phylum Arthropoda; class Insecta; order Trichoptera; family Rhyacophilidae; genus Rhyacophila; species Rhyacophila sp. 25_7. The sequence goes on along the minus strand of JAPMAE010002285.1, from coordinate 13,746 downwards.
CGTAATGTTCTACTTTATTTTGTTTTATTAGTTCCACATTGTTTTCTTTCAATCCCACACTGTTTATTTGTACAATTTCACTTTGTTTCGTTCTTTTTCATATTGATTTCGTAAAGTTCCACGTTTAAATGTTATGTTCCAGTTTATTTCATGCAGTTCCACTTTGTTTTCTTAAAGTTTAACTTATTCAACAGTAAAGCTCCGATTGGTTTCTTTTTGGTTACCCTTGGTTTATTTTGCTACGAAACGAAGCAAATTAATGTCTGTAGTATAAAAATCTCATCAAAATTCTATTTAAATGTAATAAAAAGCTGATAATTATAACTCTATTATTGTTCCAAATGCACTAGAATATGTATTTTACTAATTATCAGTATGATTCAGACAAGCTATCTGCTGAATCGTTGCCGTCAAGTTTAACCTCATATTAATTAACCTGTCCACGAGTATAGACGAGCATGTGCGTTCGCTCGAAATTCGCTTTGATGAAGTACGTGTATATACGTATATGTACCTCAAGCACCAAGCAATAAAATACTTATATATATTATTTATTCATCAAATAAACACTATACAACAATAGTATTGCATACATTCAATAAAATTAAATATGTAAAGCTAGCTTAATAAAAAAACCAGTGTTGTGGAGTCGATGTCAGAACATTTTAGGTGTAGTTGAAGTCGGGCTCGGGAAAAAATCGACCGACTTTTTTTTATTTCCTTCAATGGACAACATTATGGCATGTGTCAAATGTCAACGAATGTATATGATTCAGAATTCTGAGACTACATTATGTTGGACATTTTCTCGGAAGCAGTGTTTAAAGTATTTTCTTTTGTTAAATAATGTAACTTGTCTAATTATTTTAATAGTTTGATTTTATTCTTTTATATATATTTCAAATAAAATTATTTTTGTATAAAGATATTGTTTAGTGCATTTAATTAATATATTTTTTTATTAAATTGATTTGTTTGTGTATGAATGTACTTAGTCTTTTATGTATACCTATGTTATTATCAATAAGTCAATAAAAAATAGGTTGACTTAGAAAATTGTAAAATAAAATAAAAATCGAAGTCCGAGTCCACAGCCCTGAAGAAAACTACTCAATTGTGCAACTGTACTTTTAAAGAACTCACTCCTGAAAAGGTTAGCCAGTATGTATAAGGAAAACGAAGGAAGTTTATTTAATAAATACGTATTATATTACGTATAATAAATTATGTATATTATATTATATATAATAAATATAGATGTGCAGAAAGTGTAAGAATTTTATTCAGTCGACTGTCTTTGTGAACATAGCTCAACGATCACAAGCGTGATACGATCACGTATGCTCCTAAGTGGGCGGTTAAATTAATGAATGATACGTAAGTCTATTAATCAGAAATTCTTGCTATGCCGGTATACCTGAGTACTCTTAGCTAGGTAGTCGCATAGAAAATCCAGTTACATAACATCATGTCTCTAGCAGGATCAATCCGCTCATACCAAACAAGCACTTACCGCGAGACGACAGCAGAAGTGCATTTTGCCAGCACATTGGATGAGAGATTGGATTTTCGGTAAGGCCCGAGAACGAATTTTAAATCAGATATACCTGTCGTTGCCGAGGGATTTTCCCCCTACTGCTCACCAAAATTGGTATTCCTTTTTGTCATTTGATACTGTGCAACTGATGCTGATTTAAATACAATAAATAACTCGAGAATACTGTTAAATTTTATTGGAAAATAACGTAAATATCGACATTCTGTTTTTTCCTTGATACCCCTAGAAGACGGTACTTGTTCACAGTATATTTGGTTTACTAAATTAATCTTGGTTCTTATTTAGGTATATTATTGTATACTTATTGTTGTAATTAAAAAAAAAATATTAAAAAGCTTGTACACCTTATAATCCGTTATTTGTTGGCTAATTGTCATATTCATTTAAAATAGTTACACTCCATATACTACTATTCGATTATGCAGAACGCTTCTAAGGTCGTCCGTAAACCACTTAAGGATCTTGAGAGGAAGGAAAGGGCGACCACCTAAGTCTACATGCCGTTTCAAGGGGGACAGTGGGTTAAATTGTATTGTTACATAACACTTTCCCTCTAAAGATGGGGTTGGGAGAATACAAAAGTATGAAACACATTACATAGTTTATGGACGACACCTAATTGATGTATGATTATTAAAGAAACATCTAAGAAACCGGCAAACTTGCAAATGCTTTGAAGTCGTAATAGCCAAGTTTTTTTGTGAATGAAATTTTAGGGCTTCACTTAAATAAAAATAAACGATTTTTGAACTCATTTATTTTTGTGCTAAAACTGTATGTGGACAGATCACCACCGTGGTCCCGAAATATTGCCCCGTAGTTCGACTTCGGTTGTTCGGTAAAGGTTTTATGTTCAATTGTGAGGTACCATTTATTGTCTCTATATAATCCGGTGTCATTAAATACTAGTATGGGTTATAGGGTAAGCTCGTATCCTATTATGAAGTTGATAGATAATAGGGAGCCTTAAAAATAACAAAGTAAGACAAAATTAATAGTTAGTTGGCTACATTTAAATTATCTTGTACAATTTATGAAGAGAAATTCAGTAAGACATGAATATTGAAGGAGCATACATCCATTACTTTAATTGTCTACAGGTCCGTGTTTTGTGGAGGACGACCGTGGTCTTCAGCGTTTTGATTCGTTTTTCCTAAAAATTCGGGTGCATGGTCACCACGCGCGAAGAAGTGAAACTTAAAAGAAACTGGAATGGTAAATTTGTAGGGTAAACGAATAATTGAACTATTTTTATTCATTAGTTGAAAATATATTTGTTTATTCATCTTACTAAAATTTAAAAATGAAATTCTAGGTTTATTATGATAACTAAAATAGCATACAAAAGTTCGAGATTTATTTTAATCTAAATGTCGACAAAATACTACCTCAATCGTTGTTCCAGATATTGTCGTGTTATATCATTATCGGCTATAATTATAAGTTCTTATAAATCTATCTAAGGAGTAACTGCAGTTGTTTTATCATTAAAGTTATGATAGAATGCAACTCCGCCAGCTCTGACCTCTGGGGGTTTGAATTTAATCCAGTAAAGCTGTTATATGAGCATTTAAACTTTGGCAATTCAATGAATATATTGATAGTCCCTTCTTGGTGAGAAAAAAATGAATACATGAACTATGTCGACCCTGTTTAGTCAAAAGGGATTAACCCTTTTTTGAAAAGTGCTTTTATCTGTACAATTCATACAACTAAATACACGTTCTGTCAAAAAGAATTAAGCCAAAATTTTGAATTATTAAAATTCTGCTTTAGATTTTGAAGAAAGAACGACCTACCAAGTTTGTGTGGAAAGAAAAACAGCATTAATCCACAATTTTAATGATTTGTATTTAATAACTTTTTGAATGATCAAATCAGGAAAATAAAACACCAATATATGTTATTGGTCATCTTGCACTTCAAGTTTGTCTTGACAACATTGACTTAAAATCATTAAAAAAAGTCTTTTGTGTCTCCTGTAAAATTTATTTTTTGAAGGTTAACACGGTCGATAATGCTTTCATGTGTTTAAAATATATCTTTATTTACCTGTCTGTACTCGTGTCATTACTAAAATCTAAAAATAAAATGGTGTATTATCACTAAAATAGGTCATAAACGTTTGAGATTTAAGTTTATCTACTAAACATCTATAACATATTGCGTCAATTGCTTTCTGTTGCGTTTCAATTTTTCGTAACGTTTCCATTTTTCAACATACTTTGCAAGTTACTCAACTGCCACAAAAGAAGTTTCGTTTTGAAAAACTAAAGCTAGGTATCTCGTACAGTACATTTATACTTGCTTGCGTTCATTTTTTAAATTATTTTTATCATCTGTCGTAAGGTCACGTCTAAATTAAGACAGGTTTTGAAAAATGAATTTTAACAAAAGAAGTATAAATAAAATCATTTCATTGTTATCCCTTTTTGTGAGTATAAAACAAAAAAAATGTTAATCAACCTCGTGTGAAACGCATCTGCTGGCGTTAGCATCCCTGCGTCCTTTTCTTTTTTTGTCCTGGTCGGCTGGTCGCATTAGGACGCCCACAATCAAACTCTTGTTTGTCGGACAGATTTCTCAATCGTTGTGCTGCGGTGCTATATACATATAATATAATATTTAAAACTATTAAAATACATCAACATACCTAGTTTTATTGTGTTTTTAGTCACTCGTAAAAATATATATAAACTGTTCTCTTTGGCTGTTCTTAACGATCATTGAATTCAATTTTTAAATACCAGAATCACGTATGGGATTATGTATTTATCTCTGCGCGTTAGCCTATGTATGAGTAACCTCATCTAAATGCAGTTTTAATTTGTTTGATAGTGGTGGTTTATCTATATCCTTATTAGGACGTGTTTTTACCACTCCATCGGATTATATATTGTCAGAGAAAATAATTCGTCTTCAAATCTCCCGACAGCCCAGTTAGTAGGTGACCGTTTATATCTTGCTTCTTCTTAAACGATGACACCGCATGTCGCTGGCCAGCCTTATTGCATCCTCCCACGTCACGCCGGCATCCCGTAAGGGGTCGTCCATTAACCACGTAACGTTTTTTCTTACGTTTTTTACCCTCTCCCCTCTATACTTCCAAAATAACTCGTCGGTCACGAGCCTGGGTAGCCGGGCTGACTGTGGCGTCAGCACTACGGGGTGCATAGGGCACCTTATTCCACCAGGGACTGAATGACGAGGCAGATTGCTACTCATTATTTTCTCATTCTAAAATCCTTTCTTATGCCACACTGTGCATGGTGATACTGTCCCGTACGACTCTGCAACGGGCAGGTTTAAAATCAAAATGTGGGGGGGAAACTGCTTTCCTGAAGGATCATGCAGGCGACCGCGTACAATCGCGGTTGTGAGTACTGGCGAATCAGTGGTGGGTCCTTCAAACCCCCTCCCCTCTATCTAATACCATGTAGACAATCAGCTTGACTCCCTCCCCTCTCTCTTAAAGTTTACGTAATGTTCCACATTAAAATAGGAATGCTTTTTACAATTAACTCCTCTCCATATTTTGAGAAAGAAAAGTGTGGCCCCACCCTCCCTCTTGTAACGCCATGTAGACGTTTGTGTTCACCCCACCCCTTAATAACGATACGTGGTTTATGGACAACACCTAACTCTACCGAATACATTCAGTGTATGGTATTTTGTTATTACGACAACAAAAACATCAGTGATTATTTTTGTATGCATATTTCAATGTTAAGTAATATATCCGTCCTCATAGTCGCAAGTTAAACGATTCTCACTTTTTATATAATATGTAATATATACCTGGATTAAAACAAGCATCGGAAAACATTTCTGTTTATATTTGAACAGGAACATTGCCTTTTAGCTCATGACAAAATAAATCCTAATAAAGGTTTATGGTACTCCCATCGCGAATTACGGGACGCGTACTACATAAACATTAAAATAAATGCGCTTTGGGCATTTCGAAGCGCTAATGCGTTTTTATGTACACAGAAGAAACCTAGCATACTATTGTGATGCTTTAACACTACTATACTATATGTATTTATTAACTAGACATACATGCTTGTTTTAATCCAGGTATATATTACATATTATATAAAAAGTGAGAATCGTTTAACTTGCGACTATGAGGACGGATATATTTCTTAACATTGAAATATGCATACAAAAATATTGTGCCTATCACTTGACGCATACTTCTTAAAAACAACTTTGATTACATACATACATATTTATTTTTAATATTGCATATGAGGCTAGTATTTGCAAAGAAGGCTTTTTCCCAGAAATGTAACTTGCGGCATAATAGAGATAAGTGTTTTATATTCTAATGTAAGAATACGATAAAACGATATCTTGAATGTAGCCGAGCTGAGTTTACTACTGATTTGAAGAATTTTTAACCCTTTGCATCTTTCATAATAATAATAAAAAAACACATAGTAGTAACTTCTTAATTAATTAAGGATTTTCGTGATAAAAGTAGCTATTTGAATTAGATGAATTAATTGAATATAAAGGAATACATTTTTTTACAAATTATTCTTTTGATACTTAAATATACATAGATGAAAGAATAATAGCAAGGAATATAGCTATTTACTGTTTAAATTTTTTCAAGGTATAGTATTTTTTTTTTTTTAATATTCCCCTGGATGAAGGCCAAGTTTTCTATCACAAGTAAGAATACGGGAGTGACACACAGGAGACGTTTATGATAATAAAGAAGGATTACTACTTCTACTATCCTTCGTGTAAAAGAACAAGTGCGTCATGGAACACGATCTTATAAATGTGTATATTATATTCTGGTATTTATTACGATAACAATAATAATTTAAAATTATAACTAAACCCGCATTTTGACAAATTACATATTTTGCAAGATTTTTACAAATTATCATAAAGAAAAAAAATAATAATTGTTAATTCATTTTTAAAACTACTACTAAAATATCGAGTCCAGTTCAATATAGGAGTTGGCGTAAGAAATACGATGTTGACCTGGATTAGACATAGGAGTGGTAAGGGTTGTGTATCTTTCAATACAAAACGACATTAAAAGTTAATTTTTCAAATTTAGTACAATCCCGCTAATTCGCATCGCGTTAATTCTAAAATCCTGTTTATTCGTAACAAACTTCCGGACCCTTGGGAAATTCGTGATACTTCGTATAAAAACAATGCATTTCGGTCCCCTCATTTATTCGCAATGGTTTTTCTTCGTACGGCTACCCAAACGTCTTATAATTCGTAATTTTCTAGGTAAAGAATCCCGTTATTCGTAATAAACTGCCGGTCCCTTGGGAAAATAGCGATAATTCGTAAAATAGCAATGCATTATGATCCCCTCATTTATTCGCAATGATTTTTCTTCGTAAGGCTACTTACCTAAACGTCTCGTTATAATTCATAATTTTCCAGGTAAAGTATCCCAAAACTAAATTATTTTCTTCAGCACACACGTGCATGGTGATAACGTCTCGTGTAACTCCTCCACGGTTTGAAATCAAAATGTGAAAAATAAAAAAAACATTACTTTCTCGTGAAGGTTTGGAAAGGCGACCGCGCACAATCGCTGTTGGTAGAGTCCTCTAACCTAAGTTGAAATATTTTAGTTATTTATTATAAAGTGATAATGTATCCATGCTTAAATAAACACTATTATTTGTGTAATTAATCAACAGAAAATCCCAAAATTTACTCCGTACGTTGTATGGCGTCTGTAATCAGATAAACGTTCAGAAGTCAAAATAGTATGTACGAGTATTCTCGTAGGTCAACCAGAACGCAGTACCGGTTCGTATAATCGGCATTCTATGCAACATGAGCACAATATTAATGACAATATTTAGCTAGTAACGGTTTTTGATATTTTCCATTTGACTCTAGTAAATTTGAGGCTCTTTATATTTCATATGCATATGAAATCAGGTGATATTAATAGAAAATAGGAAGTAAAATCAGTGTTTCCGCTTATAACCGGTATGTCACATTTTAGGAATAGATTTTTAGCCATATTTCTCGACTTACGACTGGATTCCGTTTTGCACCTGTGGACGTAAGTCAAAAAATGGTCGAATTTAATACTTCCTAGACACGGTTTCACTCTTACATGATGAGAAAATTGTAAAAACATTCGTATAGCACGGTAACTTATATCACAATTTCATTGACTCTTACGTTAATAAAAATGCGAAAACCCTCTGATATACGAGTATATATTTCTATAAAAATCTTGAGTCATTTCTCGTAGCTGAAGCTCTTGAGATGAAAGAAGCCGAAAATTCAAAAGGGAGATGGGAAATTGCATACAATGGGATTCACTACAAACTTGTAAGGGCCAGCAAATAAACTAAAATAACAGATTAAATCTTAACGAAAAAATCGGTTTAAAAAGTGATGATATCATTCGATCGATAAAACGGTCTCGCCTCATTATGCTCAACGGTAATAAAGAAGAAACTTAATAAAAAATAAAGTGGTCACCGGATAGCATATCTTTTGAAAATAAGTATAAAAACTATTAAGTCGTTTCACTAATAATAACTGTTTAATTATAATCTGTTTTCCATTAAGGTCTACAACCATTTTCGCAACCTCAGGGCAGAGGCGGGAAACTTTTTCTTACTGGAAAGCTACTAATCATTTGAAATCATGGTTTCACTGAACAAATATTTTTTCATGTGATACTTGCTAGCGAAAAAACAGGCTCTCTTATAAAATCATATTACTAAAGCGGATCATAGCATCTTTTAAAAAAAGGTTGGCTAAATCGTTGGCCAGACATCAGTTATAATTCCTCATGCTCCCACCTTGTCATAGAGAGTAGTATTGCTTGTGTTGCGTGAGGGTAGTATTAAGTGTACAAGTTTTTGACATGTTTTGCGATTACAAACTTTATAGCATTTAAATGAATATATATACATACATTAGCTGAACGTAACTTACATTCAGGGCTGTGGAGTCAGAGTCTGAGTCGGTGGAGTCGGAAAAAAACGAACCGACTCCTACATCTTTTTTAATTTTCTTTATTGAATAACATTACGGCATGTGTCAAATGTCAACGAATGTATATGATTCAGAATTCTGGGACTATATGCATGACATTTTATCGGAAGCAGAGTTTATTTGAAGCATTTTGTTTTTTTTTTGATAATGTAATTTATCTAATTATTTTAAAAGTTTGATTTTGTTCATTTATATATATTTTAAACATTATTATTATTATTCTATAAAGATTTGATTGTTGCATATAATTAATATTTTTTTTTATTAAATTGATTTATTTATGAACGAATGTACTTACTCTTTTATTTATACCTATATCATTATTAATATGTCAATATAAATATGTTAGATAGACGTAGCAAATTATAAATCATTTTAAAAATCGAAGTCGGAGTCGGTAAATTTTGAACTGACTCACAGCCCTGACATATTAATAGAATTAAAAAATGTATCAATCAACATTATTAAAAATTGCTTCATTCGTTAATATTACTTATTTCTGATGGAACTATATTTTTTTGTACATTTGTGACACAATACGGCATTGAAAATCGCATCTATAATCTGATCTATTATCCGTATATTCCACAAGCATACATATAAAAAAAAACTTCCAAGTGACTAAATACATAAAATACAACCTTTTTCTTTTCTCTCTTGTAGAGTCTAGATGCTCGCGGTGTTTTTATCAAAGTTTTCTCTCTTGATATGCCATTGACACTTGCCACTAACACTTAAATACATACGTTTGTATTCATTTTGCAAAAGACAATTCTTTACTTCCTCGTGTCGAGCTTTTTCTGGATTAGACGGCATCCTTCGTTTCAGTCAGTACTGGCATGCAACTAAGTCATTTTGATATACTCAGCTACAATTGTCTTTTTTTTTAATTGTTGGAATCTAAATGCTACTGTGGAGTGTAATGTGATTGTAGAAGTGCTATAATATAAAACAGAAGTCTAGAAATAACCGAAAAACC
>JAPMAE010002281.1:0-17453 GCA_036584705.1 Rhyacophila sp. 25_7 | reverse complement strand
ACCGGTTAACTGTTATACTCGTGGCAATACAATATTAAATAATCATTTGTCATGAGATGCCAATGCGGTTGCGGCGGTTGCATGAAGGCACAGAACGCAGTGATAATAAAAGTAGGCGCCGTCAACACTGTGTTTGTCGCTATATTGAGTTAATGTTTACACGCTAGCGTCAAATTTGCCGGCATCGACTCCGCGGAGCCAAGAGTTCAAGCGGTTCAGTTCCAATCCGTCCGCCGTACAGGCAACAACAGATAGGACGAAACGAATCATTAATCAGTCTTCATTTATTATTAATAAACATTGTCGTTTACATGTACAAAACTTGCGACCAGCTTTCGTAGCCCACGAAACTATCGAACAACGATTTATTTGGAAGGATTCAGTGTATAATTTTCTCTCAGGATTTGAATTGGAAGATCAATCCTAAGATGCCGGCTGTTGCTGTGTCTCCTGGTGCCGGATCACGAGGATCCTACTCAGGTGATTTCGGAAATATTGTTGTTTGTATTTGTGAAGTTTTTAAAAAACATAGTGAAGGTTATATTTGTTTTTGTTATCAAATGACTCGTTGGGTAATTAGGTTGAACCGAATTTTATTAGGTGTGCATAGAAACAAATAAACAGTATCCATCATTCGTAAGCATAAAAAAGTTTTGGTTTTTAATAAAACTTATAAAGATTTTTTTCAAAATATTGCGATGAGATAATTTGAACAATAATATTAAATGTACAATTACTCTAGATTCCAAGTGACTAAATCTTTATAAAAACAACTATTTATTTTAGTTTAAGAAGTTTTTGTACAAATAAGAAGAATACAGTTAAATTAACAAATATCTATAATATCGTTTCTCATATGTACGAAAAGTTGTTTTCATGTACAAATATACTAATAAAATTGACCATATTTAATCTAATTATTTTTCTCTACTGTCAATCTTTTTTGAAAAGCCATTACATTGAAATAATAACACGCTTTTTATACATTTTCCACAAATGTATTTTTTACAATTTTTCATCTATTATCAGTTGAAAGCGTTGTAACAGACGATAGCGGTCTTGAAACTTTAAAATAAATATATTTGTGGAAAAATTTATAAAAACTATGTTATTTTTTAAGAAATCCGAATCCGAATAGTAGATACTATATTTTTTGTTTCTATGTGCCTCGTATTTAAAATATACTATGTGTTAGTATCATTCATAGGCTAAGTTTTATCAATTTATATCATAAGATCAACCAATTACCGGCAGAACATCGTAAGCGGCAATTGGACAAGTTCCGTTTTGTTTATCGAATCCATCCAAAATAAATCTGCACGGTCCGTACGGTATCAAGTTTTCATCAACCCCCATATCTTAAGTTACAAAAAAAAATTGTAAAATAACCTTAAAACCTTAGATAAAAATATACTGTAAAATGCATGGGTCTATATTAATACGCGAGTTACGAGTACTTGTTCATCAAACAGCCTTCATACAGTTTGTATAATTGACAATTTCGCTAAAAAAATTTTCGAAGATTTAAATAATGTCATTACTAAACATTTTCTATTCAGTTGTAAATAAAATTCTTTTTTTTATATGATGAATGTTTTGCTCTCAATAATGATGAAATTCTCTACATATGACGTGTATTTACGAGTACAAAGACATTATTTAATAAAGCCACGATATACTCGTATATTTGAAATAGAATTACTTCTTATATGCTTGCAGATAAATTGTTCACATATTGCAAAAGCGTTTCTACGCGAAGCAATAATTACCTTTGTTTAGTTTCATCTCATTGAACAACATTGAATAATTGGTTGTGTAAGTAAATGCTGCAAATAAATGGTCTTAGGTATTAAATCGAATTCATGAATCTTCAATCAAAAGCCACGACCTGTGAACTATAAGTTATTTCAAAACACTCTTTAATGTCAGTCACGTTAAAAAACGAAAAGTATGTAATTTGTTTGGTCGAGTATATTTATACTGTAACGGATGCTGTAATTTATTTAAAATTAACTTCAAATTGTGTTTTTTTTATCAAACTTGGCTACGTTCACTTATCAGTAAAATAGTGCGAATATGATTAATGGAATTATTACATCCACACTGTTGCCAATAAAATTGTGGAATGTTAAAATGTCGATTTATAAAGTATTTTTTTAAAAATATAATTAGGTCTCTCTAAAACTGCTGTTCCAATCTGTCTATTTTTCATTAAGAGTTTTCAGCCACTTCCATGCTATTTTCCGACATACGTGTTTAATGAATGCAGCTTTCTTACGATTCCAAACTTTATGTTACTACATCCCCCTTTAAAAACAACCTTATCATGGCCCTTATCGTCCCCTTGTTTATTCATATGAAAAAATATTTTTTGTTAAACGTTCCGCTCGTTCTTTTGCATTATTCTGCACTTCCATTATGGATAACACTGGTATAAGCTATAAGAACACATAATTTGTTTGTTCATTTTGGCTTAGTAAACCATTAGTCGCCTTCGTAGATGAGTGGTAGCGCATTCGTCTTACGGAACCCAGTCACGGGTTCAAATGCCGTAGTTAAATGTAGCACATGTATTTTATTGCGCAAAACATGGATCAATTTATTTGAGATAATAATTGACAATTATTGTTTGTAAAAAATCTGTCAAGACAATATTAACAGCGCGAGGAGCAGGAAAAAAACAAAGAAGCCATTAATCACGCCTGAAAAATCTTCATTTTTTACATGTACCTCAAGTCGGATATGTTGTCACTGATGTTTATTTAGCGATAGAAAATTGTACACGTTTATAAATTGCACAGAAAACTAGTTTCATTTACTAAAATATATTACATTTAATAACAACTAAAACTTAATTCCTTTTATGTAATATTAGCAGAGTTTGTGTATATAAAGACTACAAGCAAATGTCATTCTCTGTCTATATTTTGTGTATCATAATGAATATTATTTAAATATAGTAAAATAATAATTAAAATAATTATTCAGAGTTTACTACTGTAAAACTAGTGACAGAATTATATAGTATTTTTTCTAAATAATGTGGTTTTTATATATTTTAGTATTACTTGTCCGCTAGGGCTCTACGATAGCATTGCATTCGATAATATATTTTAGTGTGCATAGCTGGTTACGTACAATGTTGGTCAGCGTAAAATTCATATTACGGTTATTAACTTGAATTCTTCTTACAGTTTCGAATGTGTTGGTGAATAGTCTGAAGTATAAAGCTGTTTTATAATTCTGTATGTTTTAAGTCCACTTCAGTGTTAATGTGGGTTAGTATTTTAAAATATTGAGATGTATTTCATTGTTTATGTCTATTATCCACTGCGTAAATTCATCGTTGTATCATTGTTTATGGTGTTCCCACGCCGAAAAAATATTGAATGCGATTTTGTGTTGCCCATCGTCTGATCTTAGCACTTGAATGAGTCAATTTTTATGATACAATGCTTACGTCCCACGTAGTATACCTCTCGTTTTAGTGTTGTTTTCCGATTACTTAAAAAAATAACAATTATAGCTTGGATTCGCTATTGTTGTTTGTGACAAATAAGTGTGATACATGTGAAACAGTTTGACGTTTCAAGGCTTCGAATTATTCCACGAAATCTACCACCTATGTTTTACCAACGATGTCTTACATTGTCTTCTGATTGAGTATTTACTTATTCTGTAGTAAATAAAAAGTATACATTAGTGAAAAGTTTTTTCATAAACGTGAGTTAATTATGTTTAGATACACGTGTTTTGAACAAATTTGTTTTATTTTAGCATTTTGAAGCATTATAATTTTTAAATTCTAGCATATTTCGTATTAATATCGAACATTTATCAATAGCACGACGTTTTACCACAATTTTATAGGTTTTCTTATTTGTTTAATCTACTGATGAAAATTCAACTTTTTTTTATGTCGATTACAACGCCTTTTTCAATATACACATCTGTGCCTGGGAGGGAAACTACACTATGCCAAAAATGACAATTTTCACTGTGGTTGTTCAACATCGTTTTTGTGTTGCTTCTCTCGGATAATATATAACACAGTGTAATATTCATTTAGCTATATTCGTTTTAGCTATGTTACAATATAATTAAAGAGCGTCACAAGATATATGTCGATATCTCAATTTTGCCAAAAATTGACATAGTGTAGTTTACCTCCCAGGTACAGATATATGTATATAGAAAGTAGAAATAACCGTTGTTAGGTTTATATTTTATTTTATATCTCCAAATGTACTGATTGAAAGGTCTTCATACTTTATGTATTCTCAAAACTCGAAACGCACAAATGTGTCTATCTTTCGCGTATCTTTGTGTATTCGTGCCCGTTTGGGGCCCGACCCTTGCCGAACCCGTCCGACACAGCTTCCCTTCCAATTAGTGTAACCCTTCCACCATCATCAAAACCAAGTAATTCATGCATTGCATGATAGAAACCCACCTAGTATTATTGGGCAAATTAATTTATATTATCATATCAATTCAAATTTATGATTGATACGTAGTATATGACTCGCTGTATATTTTTACATGTATCGTAATATTTATTATGAAATCGATAGCAAATATCGTACAATATGCTAGGTAAGTAAAACTTATATGCAAATTTAGATTTTTTCACCTAGTGATATTTACACAACTGTCTCAAAAATAAGTGCGGTGATTACCGTTTAAGAAATTTCTATTTTGTATTATTTACTTACTGCTAACAACACAAAAAATACCGACTTTGATGGTCATATCATTTCTCTGTTGTTGATTTGATCGTCTTAAAATAAATATCACAAGATGTTTGCGCTTGACGTTTCTTGTGGGCAATTAATTGTTGTAATATTTTTTCAGTTGGTTTTTTATTCATACAATCGACCCATGCTATTTATTTTTTTATGATATGTACGAGTATATGTTATTTATATTTTACGTAAGAAGTAATTCATTCCACTGATTCAACATTTTATTTAAATTGAATATTTGAAATCATTACATACAGTTGTCATTAGATTTCTAATGCACATACCTCGTTTGAAATACATATCCAAATAAAGCTTTGTTAGGTAAATAGTACTGAATTTCAATTCTACACATTTCAATTATCGACCCACATTCACAAACCGAGCGCGTTATTGATAAATAGTAATATTCTTTATTTGTGCTCGCGGCCCTTTGTATCTGTTAAGCTGTACATACACAGTATGTATGTGTGCGTGTTGAGAAGTACAGGCAAGCACAAAACTAAGTGTAATTAATCGTTTGGGATTATTTTTTTCGTATTTTTTTATTCAAATAAGAAATAGAACAATTCATTATATCATTTTAAAAAACCACATATCATTGCAATAGTTTCACTAGTGTAAAATAGTTGTAAAATACTGTTGTGTAAAAATATATCATTGAAGTGTAATAATACATACGAGTACTACTAAAAACTAAGTTTATCTTGGACTAAGTATTATACATCTTACTTTTGTTATTCCTGTACTAATATGGCAGAGCGATAAAAACACGTCCTAATAAGTAGGTGGTGCTGTCAAACAAATGAAAACTGCATCTGGACGAGCTGACGCATGCATAAGCCAACGCGCATAGATAAATGAATAATACAATAACACCAGATAGATGTACCGTTCTGATTTGTATAATGTAACGTCGATGTTGTGCCTTTACATTGATATATTTTACATTTTGCTTTTTGAACATTTTACATAAAGTACACTTTTTCATAAATTAATTCGTTGACGGATTGTTTATTACATCAGTTTTCAATGTTGCAAGTCGTATTTCGATCGCAAATCAAATTTTACTTGATATATAACAATAATGGTCTTATAACTTCTGTTATAAATTAGTGAAATTACTAGTGGTAATATGTAGCCAAAATCAATTGATATGATCTTTATTCCATGTATGAACGCTGAATTGCTTTGCACTGGACATACGAGTATTATTCTGCATTCATTTGAATTTCACGGCGACTACAGTCCTCCAACCTTACTCTTTTGAACTTTCGAATAATTCCTGCGAATTTGAAAGTGACTCGTTAGCAGTTACAGAGATAATTACAGTTAACCCTGTGCCCGGCTTATCTTTTATCTCTTCTCCTATAGTTTTACCTAGTTCCGTTCCCTCTCGTACCATTTCACCGCAACTTTACCGTAAAACGACTTGGCAAGTATCTCCGCGGCATAGTCTTCCATTTGCACTTTGTTGCCAATTAAGCGACTTAATACTTCGCGACACGCTATTCTGTGTTGAATATTATGTCAGAAGTTCGTTTTTGTTTAGGTTTTGTGGTAGGAATGCAATAGTGGACTCGCCTTAACAATACGATACAATTGTCTCACTGCAAAGTAAATCTGAGTATAATCATTAAGTTTGACGGTAGAAAACTTTCTTAAAAAACAAATATACAACTGTTGAGTTCCGATTGTTATCTGACTTTAAGAAAGCAGAGAACTCTTTCAAAAATTAAGTTTTCATTACCACGTATTAAAACTCTACTTTTCGTATTGATTTCGTCATACTGAGGTGTAAAATATATTTCGTTATTTAATATATTGAGACTGTTTGCATGAATTACTTCTGTTTCACGATAAAGTATATGGACTGGTAACGGGAGTTGAGCACTTAATCCAGTAATCAATAACAAAATGTGTTAATCTTCCACGCCATCGAGCTGCTATATATGAAATTGTTTTATTATTTATAGGGTTTGAATCAAAAATACAAATAGCGTTTTCAAATATTGGTAAAAATCATTTTCATTTGACAAAAATGATGCAAAAACCTTTTTTTTATTCGCTAATAAACTAAATTACGTCCAATGATATTAAAAAAATATAAAATAGTGACTTCTCAAAAATACTTCGTATATTCCAAATTACAATAAACCTTAAAATGAGTTTATACATAGTTATGAGTTTTCTTACTTTCCATGAGTTAAATGTTATGTATTTTTGAAAAATTACGATTCGAATAAATCCATAAAATTACGTACCAAACAAAACTGGTCTTGTTAATTGAAAAATTGTCTATAGAAAGAGTATGTAAATATTGATTTCATATCAATTTTCGAACATGCTTCTCCGGAAACAAATATCCAAAAAAAAAGACAAAAAACGAAACATCAATTAATATAAACATTTGAAAATTGGAATAAACCGTATTTGTAAAAAATCCAAGGTTATTTGAATGATTTTAGCGTTTATAATAAACAATTCAGGCAACCCATATTATAAAAAAGGTCATGTAAAATAGAGTCCTTTTTCTGACCAAACTTTTACATACTCGTACTAGCGTGCGCGTATTATGAAATATATATTGTATAATATTACCCTATTTAAAAATGGTTATCGTTATCCCACGTAATATTGTCATAGAACAGTTATAATGATAAATTCGTACATGGAAACCAGTCGACATATTCATTGGAATGTTTGTTTATTTTTACTATTGACACATTTATAAAATTCTTTGAATAACCTCAGAGAGCTGAAGAAAACATTATACAGTGTCGACGTATGACTTTTTGTGCGGTATTTTTTCAATAGTTCTAATTACATAGTTATTAAAGGATGTACTTGCAAACATGGGTCCATTCCACCGTACTTGAACATTTAAGCTAGACATCGTAAAGGGAAATACAGGAATTCTTCAATAACAGCACCCGACTACACGACATGCAAAATAGATATTAGGGGCTCCAACCGCTCTTTACTTTTAGTTGAAATTTATATTTTTTGCAAAAAACAGTATTATATGTTGTCCCCATATCTTATTATATACACTAAATACATACAGATGGTTGTTATGCCTTTCTTTTGAAATAAGGCTCTTTCTTTTTGATGATTACATATAATCGGTCAACTTGTTTTAAACATATTCATACGAAAGTTTTAATGTAACAAAGTAATGTAATATTAATAAAGGCCAAATAATATAAATTGAGATGACACATTTGTATGCATAATATTTTAAATCAAATCCGTATACTGTGGCTAAGTGGAAATATTGTCTGTTTGTGAGTCTGTGGATCGTGGGCTTGATGAAGTATTATTGTTCGTCGTATTTTTTTCAAAGGTTTGTTTGCCAGTATTGATAGCCAGGGCGTGAACGCAAGCCGTTGAGTCAATAAAAAACTTTACCCGTAAATATAACGTTTTGCACTTTAAATGTAAACGAACATTTACTGCGACTAATTATACGCGGTGCTTAAAAACATAATCGTTATTTCAGTGCAAATAATGAATAAATAAATTTAATGCAGTTACTATTTCTTGAATATTTGGTTGAAATCCATTTATTTGTATGAAAGTTACATAGTTATTAACATAATAATTGAAATTTGCTGGTATTTCACGCATATACCTTGTGTAATTTCTGCGGTAGATAAAGTGTTAATAATGGTGTAACAACCGAACTGCTAAGTAATCTGGTATTCGTCAACTTGTATTTATACTGTATAATTAATCAATTATTTACACTATGTATATGTCATAACTACCTAGTTCGATAACTTCCGGTGTAGTTATTCATTGGTTTTTTTTTTAATTTTCAAAATATTTGTAGTGACACATTGATATTGATCGGTTTCTTTGAAAGACCTCAGAAACAACCGCTCTAATCGTTATGCAATTACATATTTATACAAGTATTACCGTAGGCTGTTAAATTCTTAAAATGATCAATATAGAGCTCTTTTGTGACATGTTTTTTTTATGAGAAACGTTCGAGTTTCTTCTGTGTTTCCCACACGTCTTCCGCCTTCCACCGCATAAGTTGTGCAAATTTAATACGATATCGCCTTCACTTGCCTGCATTGTTTCGATCGGCATGTGAACAATTATAATTATTAGTCGCAAATATTTCGTGATTCATTGTTCTAAAATTTGTTGCTACGAAGATCGATTTCATTATGAGGTTGTCACGTGCAAGAATAGTTTCCTCGTCTTTATTATATTAATTACTCATCTAGGAACATCAGGAGATAATTATTATTATACAGATGCGGCAAAACCGATTAAGTAGTTTTGAGTAGTCATAAAAAATAATAGGGGGTATTTGAAGAAAAAAATGTTAATATTTTCGAAGATAGCAGTACATATCATTTATAATCATTAAGTTTGAAATATAATGTCAACCCATTCCCGGCAGAAGATCGTGAGCATAAAAATTGCGTTTTACAATAGGTTTTTTATCCAAGGTTCTAGGGTTATTTTAATAAATAAATTTAAAACTAAAAACGTGTATATATTATTTTGTAACGGGTTGATGAAAACTTGATACCGTGCGGACCGTGTGGATATCTATTTTAAACGGATTCAATAAACGGAAATTGTCCTATTGGCGCTTACGATCCTCAAGATACTGGCCATTACCAGCGAAGCACTGTTGGAGACGATCTCTGAAATTTTGTACAGTTCGTTTATAGATACTGCGGAATATGGCGTTAACTTCTTCAATAATGCTCCCCGTTAGCTCTGGTAGGGTTTGTCGGCCATGTGTATCCCGTCTTAGTATGCTACCAGTTTCTTCCAACTGTCTTACCCAGGATTGAATTGTGTTCGTTTTAGGAACAGCGTTGTTACGCGGAATGTTAAACCGTCGTCCAAAAACTATTTGCGTTGCAATCACGGATCGATTGTTTTCAAAATACGCGCTCATGGCAAAGTCTTGATGTGGTCTAGTCCAACCCTTATTTGCTACTGAAATAAGGTAACCGGTGAAACAGAAAGATACCACGTGTAAACCCTTCCCCCTATCACCACCCAAGCATTGACCGCTCTATGACTTATATACTCGTATAACTAACACGAGAACTGTGTACTCCCAATTATTTCACTATTTTGGATATTATTTTTAAATTACCTAGAAGTAGCTAATCGATGTGAACATCGTATTATATTGTATTGCATTGTAAGATAACTAAATTCATTAATATATTTTACCACCTGTTGCGTAACTTGACTGTTATTGATTGAATAATGAGATATGAATATCAATAGAAATTTTATGTATACGAAGCAAATTGCAATTTGTTTATTGCGCAATATGAACAGTTGTATAAAAAAATAAGACTTGCAAAATACTTAATACGTTTTTTCAATGATCGATAATTAAATATTGATTCAGTAGACCTTGACTGCGAAATACTCGTACCTAAGCTCGAACGTAAATAGTTTATAATATTTATTTTCAAAAGAATGTCTAAAATGATACAACATTGTTTCGTTACCCTCTCACCTAGAGTTTATCCGTCTATTAGTTACTCGTATATTGTGGCCGTTGAAGTGACATGCAAAATCCTTCCATCTAATCATACGTCTGTATTATTATTGTTTTTTTTTACATGTCGCTTAGATATCTATGATACGAGTATGTATGATAATGAATATCTGAATGACAATAGAAATTGGCGTGTGATTTGGATGATCACGTATATTATTATTCTCCATTATTATTTTCAGTAAACGATTCCACCATTTTATTTGTGATTTTATTCAATAATATATATATTAGTTTTAGTTGTAAATTACGTTCGGCGCGGGTAGGTAGAATCCATTTGTATCAACTTACTATTCGGCTGCCCAATTTTAAAACCTAGTAACTGACAATTTTTTTAAAATTCGTTTTTGTGCATATTCTATATTGATAGGTTATAATGCTCACTTTACTATCGATATTTTATACAAAATCAGTGTCTATATGGATGAAATCAATTTTTCTAAAGTAACAATACTTTCCTTGAAAACAACTTCATAACTTAGTTGCGAATTGTATTTTACACTACAAATGGGTATAACAAAAAAATGTTTAATATCGACACTGTAAACAGTTTTTTGGCATTTATCACATTTTTTTTTTGAAACGGAATAGGTTCACTTTGGAAATACACGCCTCAAATAATAAAAGAAAATTTGATCCGCGCAAATACAAATTTAAATAATAATTATTCTAGGCTCTATCACTGAGTAATAAATACATTGAATGTTTTCAATTTTACATATAAATATAATATGTGCATGCATTTGTTTGAACAATGGCGACTTCACAACAGGTGTACTTGTTTGTGCATACGTTGTATGATAAATAATATTTTTTCGTGTTTCTGAATCAATTATGCTCTGATGCATAATAATAAATCAGCACTTTCGTAACACTCTTATTAATCCGGCTATGATCTATATCGATGGATGTAATGAAAAATGAACTTATATTTATAGGTAGGTCGTCCATAAACCACATAACATTTTTATACCCTCCATATAACACCATGTTGACATTCAGCTTGACTCCCCCCCTCCCTCTCAAAAGTTACGTAACTTTACACATTAACAGACTAAATGCCAGAAGTGTGTTAACTTGCACTACTTAAATCGTAGTTTGTTAGAAAAAATTGGATATGTTGGATGATTTTAATTTGAGTGCAGAGATATGATTGTTATATGGTCATTAAAAACAAAGTCATGATAAAGAAATATTCAATGTACTTTTAAAAGAAATATTTAAGTTCTATTTTTGCTTAAAAGTTCACATCTTACCAGGTTAGGATATTATGTCTGGCACAGAAAAGGTTAAATAGGAATGCAATTTATAATCACCTACCCACTTTTTGAGAGGGAAGAGTTGTTACGTAACAATAAAAATTAACCCACCTCCCCCTTTTAACGGCATGCAGACGTTGGTGGTCACCCTCCCTTCCCCTCAAGAGCGTTACATGGCCTTATAGATGATCCCTAAGTAAAATAAAGCTTAATTTTGAAAATTCATGTAAAAATTTTCGATTGTTATAATTGAAAAAGTTTTCCAGTGAACTATACTTAGCACATCAAACAATGATAGTTTATTTTCCATTGAAATTTATTAAAAGTTTGCCAATGGTACCTTCAGTTAGTTCCACGACAGCTGAAAATTATTTATATTAATATGTTTTCATACGAATTATTTCTAAATGACATCTTATCTGTAGTATTGTTCGAACATGTAAATTTTGAAACAATAATTTTATGAATTCAGTTAATAGAATAAACATTTTTTACAATGGTGTAATGTAAAAATTCTTATATGCTATATGTTGCCAGTAATATACAGTGGTAATATTCGAAATATAGATGTAATATTTACATTTAACACGAAAAAAAATCATTTCTCAAAAGAACAATAAAATATACCATGTGTCTGCATTTAACATATTGTGTCCTGTTAGTAACACAAAATTGGTCTTAGTATGTAATATAGGTACTGTTTTGAATAAATAGGATTACACAATTTTAGCAAATCATTTCAATCTGTCGTCAATTGAACTATTTCTTTTTTCTTCTATATATACTCGTAGTGTATACTTAAATACAAAACAATTTTGAGTTTTTTTGTATACATCATTTAAAATGAGAAAAAAATGTTTTTTCACGGTTCCTTGTTAAACGTTCTTTACTGTATTTACTCGTATACAGGAAAATACTGGCAGTCAGTATTCTACGTTCTCTTACCTTACAGAACGCTTGCTTAACAGTTTGGTATATTCCCATACAATGCGGTCATTCAATTTGTGTACAAAGAGTCGATCGGAGTTGCAGATAATGTAATATGAATCAATCCGTCCGTAAAATACACCTTTATAATTCGTTCACTCGGACATAATGAGACGCGGATATGTATTTTTTTATTACGGACATCATATTGTTTTCTCGAGTGGGCAGGTGACAGCTCATCGCCTGCACCATCTTTAGCGGCATCAGCCACCCATCTCCGCATTAGCACGTGTATGTTTGTTCTTGCATATGCTAATTTAATTTGCGGACATTTTGTGTGTTGGCAGATTGACGTAAAAAATGTATTGTATGATTGTGTGCGCGACGAATTTGAATCGTTTTGCGAAAATGAGCATCGGCCAATCATATTTTACCTGACAGCTAAAATGGAATATTCCACCCAATATATTTAGCAGCTGTCGTATTTTTTTTAGCTATTCCTGTACTGAAGTGACGACAGAGGCTTCACATTTATATGTACAATTCAACTGATAAACGTATCATTTCAAAACTATTTGCTTCTGTAAAGGCATTTTTAACTATTTTGAATTAAATAATTGGTTTCTTTAGCCTAAATTGGTTCAGCACTTCTCATGCAGGCCCATCTGGTCAAATTATCGTAGCTGAGAAAATCTTGTTTAGTAACATTAGTCCAAAAGAAACGTACAGGTAACCCTCCTACAACACGGTTTCGCTCTCACACTTGAATGAAAATGCGGAAGCTCTCTTATACTTTTATACGAAATTTCAAAAGGGAGCTGGAAAATTGCTTATCTCAATACAATGAGATTTACAACGAACTTGTAAGGGCTAGCAAACAGACTAAAATAACAGATTTTTTTAAAAGACGGCAGAAGATGCAAAAATCCGAACGAAAAAACGGGTTCAAAAAGTGATGATATCATTCGACCGAAAAAACGCTCTTGCCTCATTGTGTTGAACAGTGATGAAGAAGAAATTAATAAAATGAGCTTGAATGAAATTAGAACATAAATATTTTGATTACCTACATTGTTTTGTTTTACCTATGTTTATATAATTTTTAAGAAACATTATTAAATTAAAATATATATTTAGTTTTTAACAGTTTTCGGTACGCGTCGCTCTATATTGTATTGGCTATCAGTCTCTTATTACACGGTTTCACATAGCACGGTATTTTCTAGGAACCTATCTGCCGTATTATAGGAGGGTTCCCCGTATATATATATTACAATGACCGAGTTCCATTCTCACAAATTAGTATGTAAGTGAGTAGCTTATTCATATCTGTAGCCAACGAAAATCTTTTTTAAAAATATCTCAACATACGAGTTCATATGAACGAGTGAGTTCGCGACCGATACAGATTGCAACACGAGTTCGGGAATCACGAGAAATAGCAGCGACGCACGTGAGCGAAGAAGAACTATTCCGTTAAAAATACATACTCGTAGTCGTCACAAGTAGGTTGTTGAGTAAGAAGGATTTTTAGTCTGTGTTTCCCGCTGCAGCCTTATAGCCATCGCTACTTTTACATTACAGTCTTCCGCTATGCAAATACAAACACTACTTACGACTGAAATTACTGTCTTCCGCAAACATTTTGTTAAAATCAAGTATCCTTATTTAATTTTATGGCTATAACTGGTGGACAAAAAAAAAAAAAATATTCAGGCTTTCATAAAATGGAGAATTTTTAATTACGATATACTCGTATATTTTGGATTAGTCATTGTTGAATTATTTGCTTGTTGCGTCCAGTGCTAAATTTCAATACTTGAATATTTTCTATGTTGTGTGTATTGGTTGCTCGTAATAGTTCTGTATGTATTGTGTGAATTCCAAAGTTGCTGCTCAAAGCGCGTATCTGAGAGAAAATAATTTTTTAAACATCTTTTAAGGCTTGCTATCAATCGATCAAACTCCAAGTTAATAATTATTATTTATAAAATGTTGTAAAGGCAATATTTCTACTGTTGAATTTACTAGTCTCAAGTGGAATACTTACTGATGAAAAGAAATTATTAGTAGAGTGTATTTTAGTTTGAATCCAGAAAAATATCTCGTAAAATATAGAATCAGTCTCATTAATTTGAGCTAATTTGTCGAGTGTAAAATGAATAAGAAGGACATTATTCTACTGTTAATATTGATCTATAGAGTGAAGACTGCGAATTCACCAAAGATATCACTTGAATTGAAAAAAAACCTGGAATCAAATATAGTATTAGACAGGAAGGGGAAACAAATGTTAGGAAAGTACGAGATAACGATTCGTTTAGTTTGATGAATTACATACGAAGTTCATTCTTATTTTTGAGCTATCGTTGTTTTCGCTCATTTATAGCATCCAGATGAACTAGCTGATTGAAGCTGTCGTTCTATTTAATTTTAATAGTAAGTGCCATTAAAGTTTTTGTTTTTCACTATAATAATTAATTGTTGCTTTTATAAATATCTGCACAAAATTTACGTAGTTGTAATGAAGCATTACAAGTAAGCTTTGTATAGACACCGAGACGTGAGGTATTTCGTTTTTTTCCCCAGATTTGCGATACCGTGCAATATGCTCAACATTAGCAGTGTACTAAGATATAAAATTCATTACTATGTGGGTCGCAAAGGTTTATGCGTAGGTTTTAATTAAAATTTTCTTAATAACCAGCATAATTCGTAAGGCCGCGTGATTATAGAACGTAGGAAATAATAATTTTAGGTATCGCACTCAGCTTCGCTCAAGGAGGGCGTTTAAAATGATTATTTTAATTCGCACACTTGTTAATTATTGAGTATTGATTTCATTTTCATACATTATATATGTGATAAAATATTTCACATATGAATATATTACAATTTGATTATAGTGTAGTTCTAAATAGAACTACTAATGTGTTGAATCACATTTAAAAAAGCACAATACGTTATTTTCAACTTAAGAGATGTATATCGATGATGATCTGACAATATGCAAAAAATAGCAAGTGATTGTGTGAAGTCGGCCGATACTTACTTCACAATGAAATTCTATTTCGATTTATTTTAGTAAGCCTAACATTATTGTCTAACTAACATTTGAGGTTAGTATCTATTCGTATGCGCGACGATAGTTTTGTTATCATATAGGAGTATGTATTGTATATTCGCCTTCACACATTTCCGGTCGTGCATGCCACAGCACACGGTTCATAAAGATTTTTTAATATCTCACTGAAAAGGGTGGTAATAGTTTATTATTTTAATTTAAATCACAAAAAAGTTATTCAAATTGTTTCTTTTACACAAAATACTAACGAAAAGTCCATAAAGATGCGTGGATTACACCATATATTATATAATGTAATGAAAATTATAGTATGAAACTTAACACGATTTATATAGTCAATTTTAAATAATAATTTAACTTAGTGTGATTGTTTTTTATGGTAAAATGTTGAAAGTGAAAGTTGGAATATGGTACCGTGCAGTTTTTCGGCAAGAAAATGTTTGCCTACAGTTAGGCCGTGAGCCTTCTTTACTTGTATATTGGTTGAAGTGCTAGTTGAAATATACTATATTTATAAAACATAATTACAGATATTATTTTTTATTAAATTAAAATTCATCAACGCCATTGACATGACACGTTATAGATTCTACGCCCCACTCGTAAATAATGTTTATATTGAAAATGACTAACTAAACATGGAATAATAACTTGATCGATTATCTATGCTAAGTTCAGTAAATTATGGAAATTTGTCTTACAATGCACAGCGTTTTGTATTGGATTTTTTTGCAGTCAATCGAATAATGCGTAAATCGATTGTAAATGCTACCACAGTCATTGTTGGCGGTATTACAATTAACCTGTATGCAAATTGGACATTATTTGGCGATCCTCCGCGACGAATTGGTTCAATTAAGTCCATCAGGAAGTCCTTGCGGTTCGACCGATTGAGTACTTTTGTGTTGTGTTTATCTGCATGACAACAATATGATAGCATCAAATGCCCATTAATTCGATTGTTTCGCTGAGGTCGATACAATTTTGAATGTCACACAGGTCGCTAGATTGACGTTAGCACATATTCGTGACTTGACATTATAGTTGTTGTATTACTGTCCGTCATGATTCGTTTATGTTAAAACAACGTTATATCGGAATATATTGTTGGTTGACTGTGAATAATATCAGGATTGTAATGTTCTGCACACTGCCATCCATTCGCTCCTTTACAGCTTAGATATCCCTCAAAACCCCCAATCGCCAGTTCATCAACAAGAATACTCGTAACTTCTTCGTTTTCGTTCGATTAAATATTTGCATTAAAAATGTGTATAACAAGTATTCTGGTTGTATTTGGTTGTTGGTATCGTGGTATGTGTGGTCATATCAATAAATATATTATGTAAGCATTCACATTGAAGACGTAAAATAGCTATGAAACACTGAATTAACTGTTTGAGTTGTCCAACAGACATGTATCAACCTCACATTCACCTGATTATATCATACTGACATGGTACGAAAAAAATAATCTAATCATTTTTTTTATCAATACAACTAACCGAAGAGTAGTAGCGTAAGTCAGTAGCATAGCTACCACATAGCGAAGTCATACAAAATACTAGGGCCCAGTCCACTTAATGGGCCTAAATTACTGGACACTTTATTATAATACATATACTTCCCTGGCGTTTTTCGTTTTTAGATATGCAGATTTATCAATCGGTCAAAAATGGAGATATTTCTATGAGGCGAAAGAAGTAAAAAGTCTTTATTGTTTGGCCAAAAACACACACTTCCTTTACGCTTCTGGTTGTTTAGAGGGAAAAAAAATTCAACTGATAGAAAATGTAGAAATTTCTCCGGCACTTTTTTTAATAATTACTTTTAAAGTTACGGGGCTGAAATGCCCTCCCTCAGTTTTTTCCACGAGGGTTGATCATTTT
>JAPMAE010002274.1:5585-17459 GCA_036584705.1 Rhyacophila sp. 25_7 | reverse complement strand
CTTTGTGTCAATATATATATATATATATATATTAAATGGAAGTTTAACTATTTTTTTAAGTTTCTTTTGAGAGAATGATTAGTCAAGTCAACCACACTAGTTAATGGTTTACTCAATCCTTCTATGTCCAAGTTTGATGATTTGGTTCAAGTTCCAGTCTATAGTTCTGTAGGAACAAAATTTTTGACCTTGATAAAGAAATTGGAAAAGACTATGCGTTTGTTAAATAAGATATTTCAAAAAATACTTCGACTGGTTAAAACAAATCGTGTATTTTGCATCCGCAATTACGCTGAGTTTTTTAATGTGATTCAGGTAGATTCCTTTGTTACGAGTATATGCGATGAATTAGCAAAGCCAAAAAAGTTATTTGAAGAACATGTAATAAGCACGCAATTGCTTCAGATAGAAACAGGCAGACAACTTTATGATATGCAAATAATTAGATTGAAACAAGTGGAAGAAGAAATCTAATGAAAAAAAAGCCCGGAGAAGAATTGAGCAGTCGGCTTGAATCGTAACGTCATTAATAAAAATATAAAAATAATTATAGTTATTTTATTCCATTGTATGATTATTATGAATTAGATAAATCAAAAATCTAAAAGAGAATGGTTTTGTCAGATTTTGTAAAAATATATGAAGTATATCAAATTATTTAGTTACGAGTAGGAGTCATAAATCTTTTAAATATTATATAAAATATTTTGTACTCAACTTAAAAAATATTGACAAGAGCAGGATTGTAACAGTTCACTAAACTCAAAAGAAAATAAATTCCATCTCTATCAAAGCTTTTAAGAATTAGTTCTTCACGAATATTTGATTGTTTTATTAGAATCAATGGTAAGAATCAAGATCATACAGTTATATTATCTCACGAGCCAATTGGACCACACTATTTATTACAATACTAAGTCAATCGTCTAGAACTGGTTCTCATCTGTGGCTACCAGATGATTTAACTGTGGCCATCACGACTTTATGATATTTTTTTTACAATCAGAACTTTACTTGCAAAATTATGAATATTTAAAAATTAGTTGATACGATTCCTATTTTTCCATCACGGGACATTTTCTTGGGACCACAAATGTTACTTATGCAATCACGAGAAAAATTCATGCCAGAACCACTGGTATAGATTAAACAATGTTTTAAAGCACTTAAACTATATTTGTAATGGCCAGTAAGCCACTGTTTAGAAACTTAGCTGTAGTGACAGCTGTTTCTTAAAAAAGTATGCAAAGAAATGCACGAGTACACCCACCGTTAGATTTACGGATACATTTTTCTTTGAAGTTGTATGAAAACGGAGTTATAAGAATTGAAACTAGAAACTTTGTTTCATGAAACTAAATATGATGTTTATATTATTGCAATATTATATTTTAAATGGCCATAATATGATAGCGACTTTTCTTAGTGTACGTTTCTTATTGCATGAAATCGTCACAATAATAGTACAGCTGTAACTCCATGATTTACAATATATTTATTTTTTCTTTAAATTTTTAAGAGGTCAAAATTTTAATTTACATTCAGATATTAATTTGAAAAATTAAGATTTTAAAATTATTTTTTTTACCACAAATATTATTTTTTCACGATAAAACACATTTTACAATACGAGTATATAAACATATTATCTATTTATACTGAAAAAGAAATTGAATTAAGAAATTTCAATTTCTGAACAACTTTTTAGTAATAAATTATTTCAGTACATCCAGGGATGTATATATTTAAAAACTACATTGTAACTTATACTGTTATTTGGTTTAATTTTTATCTGAATTCACATATCATTGTCTGCAATGCAATGCCGCGTATGCGACATAAAACAATATAAGTGTGCAGGAGGATGAAAAATATTTTAGGTATTGTCTTTCAAAAAACTCACATAATGCTAAAAATTGTATTTAAACAACTAACCCGCATTATATTAAAAAAAAAAAACAATACGTGATGGCACAAAAAATATACTATAATTAAAATGCATTAAAATAAATATTTTGGCAGTATTGTCGCTAACGAAGTTTCTCTTATTGAAAGACAGTTGGTTAAAAAAATAATTGTACAATGGAATAAATGAAAGAATATATAAAAGGTTGACAGTAATAGTCCAATAAAATTAACAAATGATTAGACTATTATAATTTTTTACCATTTCGCCAGCTTTAAAATAATATTACTGTTAATTTAATTACATCTGACGTAACTAAAGAACTTAAAAATGTGTGTATTTTAATTGACAGTGAAATGTATATTATTAACTGTATATAAAATCAACAATCATATGATAATAATTATGTCTAAAAAAACTCTTGTAAAATTGTACTAAATAGAACTATCTTTAAAGTAATTTAATTTGCAGTTCGTCCATGGTGAATTTGATGGTGATTTAATTTATAATACGTGCACTCAAATACGTGAACTATTCCAAATTTTGATTCCCAGATTCAAAATTAAATAGATGAGGATTACGAGTATATAATATACTATGGATATTAATGTGCATGTGCGCTATCCCAAAATAATAATTATGATCAATATTTTAACCAATATTTAAAATAAATAAATATTTAATAAAAATTAATAAATTAACCCTGAATCGATTCATAAATTGATTTGATCGAAATAAATCACAATATTTATCAACGGTATGTAATGTTTATTTTTTTACAAAAACACAACTCTTCAATGCACGTATCGAAATGAAAGAAAAAAATTAATTTAACGCAATATAAATGAATGGCTAAAAGCAATAATCGATCAAATAAAACGTCAATCGTAATTAAAGCAAAGTACTCTCCGGTAAAATAACCAATCATTACAGTAAAAGGGTGCCAATTGATGTAGACTTCTTCATATGTATGTACTCGTACGTGTTGAATTTGTTAGTGTGAGAACTAAATGAATTCTATTATATATTATACTAAATATTACAATTTTTATGAAGCTGTGATGACTTATACATTATTTTTTTTTTTTTTCATATACAATTAATAGAGTGCAAGAGAAGGAACGTTAACATAAATATAAAAACATGGTATCTATTTTGTCTTTGTGAATAGATCATGCTTTTCTTTAAAAAAAAAACAGTAATTACAAAAGTAAAAAGTTTGAGCCCCGTTATAATCGCAAATTTTACAAATATTTATTCATTTGTATTGTGGCTAGGACATGAACTTGAAACGGTTGAACTAATAATTGACAATTATTACTCGTATAAAGTGTTAAAACAAATCTTTACACTGTAAGGATCAATATGCTTCGTTTTGGAGCAGACACTAGTTACTAAGCATCAAAACTAGTATTGTAACACGAAAAAACATTTTTTCCTCATGATTTCAACTGAATCAATTTTTACGGTATACTAAATAGTTGTAAGTAAGCCGATAGCATATCAAACTTACGAGCCGAGCATCACAAGTTCAAATCATGTAGTTGGCGGAAAATGTATAGGATTTTTCACGTACATTTGAAACCAGAACATAAAATAAATTAGCTGAGTTAATAACTGATAGTTATTTGTAAAAAATCTGTCAAATTAAACTTTAAATGGTCGTTTTTGGAGTAAATATGGTTAAAAGAAAAAATCTATTATTTTTTTAACATATTTCATTTACTTACGTAAATTATTTATATTCGTGATATATGCATATTTTTTAAAATAGGTTTAAAGTAACTTCATGTCTTATATTAAATTTTCTTTGTACAATAAATAGCTATAAAATGTTGTTTTTATTTCATAATTTTTAGTACCAATTTTATATTATATATCGATAAACACTTTTCTAGTACAGTCAATATGTATTACGAGTATATATCTTCTCAAATAATTATTGAAAATATGGGTCCGTATTTTTAGTACATCACTGGTTTATAGTTCGCAGCCAATTGAGACTTTACATCCTGGTTGCCGAAACAGTATTGGCTTAACTTGAAGCTTAATTAATTGGTACAAAGGTTAGAGTTAGGAGTATGTAATTCTAAAACGGATACTGCGAATGGTTTAAGTAAAACGAAGAAAATACACCGAATATAACTTACAGTATCTGAATTGTAAAGTTTTGTCTTCACTAAATTATTTTCTTATTCAAATACGTACATAAATCAGCTGTAATGAAGCAGTAGCCATTTAGGTCCAATGCGTGACCAACAATCAGTACTTTGAAGATATCTTTAGTATACTGGCAAAAGGCGTTAAGTCAAAAAATTACCATTTTGACTTAATAATGTAATTTGGTAGATTATCGGATGCTCTATGATCTAGTAAAACAAGCTTAGCCGTATTCCTTAAGGTTTTTTTGTGATACTAAAATGTCACTGGCAATTAAGTTGATATTGAACATTTTATTACTGGCAATACACATTAAACTGACTCAGAATTATTTGACTGATCAGACGTGTTTCAAAGTGTTTTGAAGAATAATCTAATTCTGAAAAAAAGCCAGCATGACTTGTCCCAGTTACTCTAGCATATTATCACTGTATGTACGATACTCATGCTTTAAAAATCAATTTTCTCAAATCAGTATTTTTCGACTTAATGCTTTCTGCCAGTATAACGACGATATTTCTCGATTTGAATAATATTTTTAAAGGACAGTATTAAATATAGTTAATAACATGAAAATATGTGATTTTAGAGGTTTTTTGTTCGCATACGAATTAAAATGATGTGGGCAACTCGAAAAATTAAAAATCTTATATTGATTACTAATTTTATTAGCTAAATATAAGTCAGGACTATTTATAAAAGAGTATCTCAAAAGTTTACGAGATTTGACGGCTTTTGAATATAAAACTAGTTTTATAAAAAATCACTGTTTTATTTTCTAAGTAAATAGCGTTTTTAAATTCATTTATTGAAGTATATATATTCTTTTTATACTTTTTTAAATTATTGTCACTATAAAGAAAAATATACAAATAGCTAATTTTATAATACGTTTGAAAAACTGTTGGCAAAATCAGCCCTTATGCGTAAATAAATATTATTTTTTATTTAAATAGACATTATAGAAAGTTTAATTTTGACTTCCTATGAGGCAATGCAATTTTCACGTGATATGCAATATGCTGATGAAGATTTCAAATAAAATTGCGCCTCGGCATTTTGTATTAGAATCATATAGAATTATTCAAATGATCAAATGTCATACAATACTCAGGGATATTCATCGATGCAAAAGCATCTAGTCTATATTATCATAGATTTGCTCTCAATCTTGAGAAATCACTTGAGTGTGAATATGCTGTATTTGTCAGTTAAAGTTTATTTTCATAAATCTTACAGATGCGATTGATCACAAAGGAATACATTTGAGTATGTATGTATACATACATAATATGTATTAATATTATATGGAAAAAAATAGCAATATTATGGATATTAAATCTACTAATTGGTCAATTTCAAAATAATAAATTAATGGATCTGATTGTAACACAAAATTACGAAAGCTCAATCCAAATGGGAGTCACTGGAGTAATCTTCAATTATATGCTATGTATTTGGGACTTACAGCTGTCGTCAGTTGAAATCAAATGACACCTATTCAATGATCACATACCAAGATAGCCATATATAGTAGTAAGTCATGATACTTCTCAAAGTCTCAAAACAATTATACACTGAGCATAGAAAACAGATGCTCGCAGTGAATTTCGGGGGGAGGAGGGCGATAATATAAGTATAATAAGTAATAATGGAAGAATCATGCAGCTTTTTATGACATTTAAGGTAAAGATGTGACATCAGACTTGGCTTGGTCATGTGGTAAAAATGTAATGGTTAGGAGGATTCTTTCTTAAAAAAATATTTAACTTTATTGAGAGAAACATATTTTGTAAATAAAAGTATCAAATAAAATCTTTATCATTTAGGAAGAAGAGGCTTTGAATGTTCTTTCTTTATGGCAGATTTATTTTAACGAAAGGATTTTTAAAATTATAGATAATTTTATATTTTTTCCGAACCAAGCAGGTTTCAAAAAGCCATTTTGTGGTACAACAAATGTATACATTTAAAATAAAATTCTATGGGAATACTAGTTTTAACTCACAAATATTCTTAGATTCTCACCAATGTTACGTAATGAATTAAATTTGTAACATAAGTAGCCACAGTATTTAATACTCTACTATGCCTGACTATATACTATGAAGAATAAGGTCAGTAGTCAGTGCTTAAAATACTATTATTATGTCAATCTTTAATTACAAATTTTCTCATAAGAATCGACCATTTTTCAAAATCTTATCCAGTTATGCTTAAACATAATACAACTGTTTATATTTATTGCGAAAATTGAAATCAGTTTTCTCTCCGACATGTTCAACTAACAAGTAATTATTTAAGCATTTAAATTATGTTAATGGTATTTTCATTCTCTTTCTTGAAAAGAAAATATGCAATAAAGATAACTAGTTTTTAAAAATTATATTCATTCTATTTATTATATTATATAACAGTTATGTACGTATACATAAATAAACGTAGTATTAAATAAAGTTTGTAATGCAAAGTCTCATAAAATTTCCTAGAGATTTTATGTGATACGTTAAGTTTTATTTTTCGGTTTTTAGCACAATATGTGCGTAAACAAAAAAAAAATATTCGATACTACAAAAGGAACGTTACACTGAATTTGTGTGAACAAGTGTGTTTGACATGTTTTAATTACAAAACTAGTAAGATAAAAGTAGCTTTTGTAATGATAAATTCTGTAAATATGCACATGAAATGAAGTTAAATGTGAACATTCAAAAAATTGAATACGGTTGTTAAATATTTAAATAAATAGAAGCGACGCTTATATAAGTTGAATAAGTTATACTACGTATAAGACAATTTTTATAAGCAAATATTTGATGTCAGATACTTGTTATAGCTCCAGAATCTATTGAAAAATTATCAATCACTTTGAAATTACTTGGAAAATACTGATATAGAATTATATCGACGATGGTTAGACAAAAAGGATTAACTCTCACAGAACAAATTTTATAGGTGTCACCAAAAATGCTTTTTAATATTTTTTAGTCAACGTCACATTAACAGAAACCTGAAGTGTATGGTTAGCAATAAATTGGTGTTTTTTTTGAAGTGACAATTAAAAGACTTATTAAAGAAAAATCATAAAAAATTGAGAGTTATTACATTTTTCTTTCCTATGCAAACTTAATAAGTAGTTCTTTTTTCAAAATCAAAGCTAAATTAAGATAATAATTCAGCAATTTTGGTAAGCCAAATTTTTTTGACAAAAGTATTTAGTTGCACACATTGTGATTCTCAAATAAAATCATTTTTCCAAAAACTGAGAGTTAAACCTTTTTTTCTTAATAGGTTCGATATAGAACAACTTTGAAAGAAATTTTTGTAGTCAATATTTTAACTATGTGATCGTATTTTTTAATTAAGATGAAGTATCGTTGTTCGGTTAGATATT
Source organism: Rhyacophila sp. 25_7 (assembly GCA_036584705.1). Taxonomy (NCBI): domain Eukaryota; kingdom Metazoa; phylum Arthropoda; class Insecta; order Trichoptera; family Rhyacophilidae; genus Rhyacophila; species Rhyacophila sp. 25_7. The sequence goes on along the minus strand of JAPMAE010002274.1, from coordinate 9,999 downwards.
TTGTTTGTAAGCGTAAAACGAGTGCGTTTAATTATGTGGCCATTTTTTTAAGAGACGTGTTCAAGGACCTCGGTTTCGATAATTGGATAGAGCGGAAAGAGTCTTCGTGTTTCGGCTATCAATAATCAGTAAAAACGACGTTAAAAAGAAGGAAATGTAAAACTTTTTATAAAACAAAATGCTATCGTTCTAAGACGTGGAAAATGTTATGAAAATTAAACGGACTTGAAATTACGCAAACTCTTTGAGTTTATTGTTTAGTCAAATAAGAATTTTGTTGACAAAAATATATATTTTTCTATCAACATGATATACCAGTATTTACACATGTATTTGATGTTAAGAAACATTGGTTTTATCTTTGTATATTCGTTGTTAAAACGTATTTTGTATTTATTTTTAAATTTCAAATACGCCCCGAAATTGAGTATATTGGATCGTCATAGTGTGAAGATTTCTTAATATTTATTTTTTTACGAATAATAAATAGTTTCAATCGTTTCAGATTTTCGTGTTCTGGCTACAGTAAAAATGAATAGAAATTCGAAAAAAATTCGAATCAATACGGTCTTTGAATCGTAACTCCCGCTTGCTAGGCGTATGCGCTCACTAGCCTTTCGTAATAATAAAAAAACATTAACTAAAAGACCAAAACCAATAAATAAGTATAAAGAAATTTTTGATAGTACTTCAGCGAAGAATGTATTTTTTTTATTATTTATTGCGAAAAATTGGTCTTAAAGAAACGGTTCATATATATTTATAAATACATACAGTATGAGGGTAGTACCGAGCTAAAAAGAGACTATGTACAGAAATAAAGATACTACTGGGACTATCCTCGTATGTATGTATGTATTCGTATTAATCAACAACATGGTTAACGTGAAATTAATATTTTAGTTCTAACAAAATAACTTTATTTCTTATATTTTGTTACACGAAACAAAAAAAAACGCTTAAAATGAAACCATTTTGCATGTCAAAAAAAAAACAAAAAATATACCGAATATTCATTTGAGTAGTGAGTCAAACTAAATGATTTGAGATATTAAAAAATTACACATAAAATAATGAGGAAAAAATGCCGTATATTTTTTTAAGAAATAATAAATATTATTTACTTTTTTGTTATTTTTTTGTTTTATTTGAGAACTTAAAAAGAAAAAACTATGTCCCTAATGTGATTCTAAGCTGTTAATGTATTTATTTTATATATTAACTCATACAATGATTTGTACTATCGGGAAATGTATAAAAAAAAGACAAAATTCTTAAGAAAACGAGGTTTTATCTTTCTATGATAATATTTTTAAAACTAAAACGACTAAGAACCGCGTTTACTCTAAAGTTTGGTGACTATTCAAACAAGTCTAAAGGAAGTAAACTTTCTAAAATAGATTCAGTGACATTACATACTCGTACATAACCATACAGCGTGCATAAAGATGTAGTATGTAAAAATAAAAATAAAATTCCAATTTGTTGAAATAAAATTCAAACGTATAAACAACATAATTTGGATTATTCTTCTTCACATCTTATGAGACTCACACGATGTGAAGATTTCGTTTCATTTTTATAGTAACTGTTTACGAGTAGTAGTTGTCAATTATTACTTCAACCATTCATGCTCCATGTCTTGGCTACAAGTATAGGGTGCAGTAAATAAAAAAGTAATGGAGGTGTGTAATAAATGATGTTTATATTTTTGAAGATAAAGAGTACATAACATTTATAACCATTAAGTTTAGAAAATAAGTCCCTAAGATAGCGGCCGCAACACACTGTTGGAGACGATCTTTGAAGTTTTGTACAGCTCGTTTCCGAATATTGTAAAGTATGGCGTTTACTTCTTCAATAATCCGCTTTCTTGGCTCTGATAGGATGTGATTAAAAGCAACATTAAAAATATTGTATTTCTTTTAATTGTGTTACTAGTTTTCTCCAACTGTCAAATCCAGAACCAATTTGTGTTTTTATTAAAAACGGTATTGTTGAGTGGAATGTTGAACTGTCGACGTAAAACTCTTTACTCTTGTAAAGCCTTGGTGTATTTCGATCCAAATCGTGTTGGCTATAAAATTAGGTCATCGACGGAACAGCGGGATATCACGTGCACCTGCCTCCTTCGACCATCACCTGATTATTGACTTTTTCTAACCGTTTAATCGGATCTGTCGCACCCTGTATAAATGAACAAATATTTTGTGACTCGTGACATACGTCTATGAGCTATAGACAGCGATTAAAGAATGCAAAAATTTAATATGTGCGTGTAGAAAACAGTATTCATATTACTCATAATAGACGTTTGTATTCGGATAAGTTAGCCAAATGCAATTAATATTTTAAAAATTTATATAATATACTCCTTTGTCAAACTTTTATGTTTTAAAACTGTAACAACATGTTATAAATACGTTAAGCTTTGTATGAATAAACATCCTATATTAAAATAGTTGAAAATGTTCTTTACTGATTACCGCTGGCATACCTTCAGGAAATACTTTCATTAGGAATGGAGAAAAAACCAAGCTCGAAGCGTGGAATAGTTTCGTCGTTTCACTATAGCGCTATTGTCTGGGCTTCGCAAATACAGTATAAACAAAGAAGAATGCAGTGCAGACGCAAAATAAGGCAAGAAAAACAAAAACAAAAGAAATCGATGTGTTTTTTCGCAATGCCGCAGTCGTCACGAACTCCTCGTGAAATCAATTGTACCTAGCAAGAAAGACGTTCCAAATTCCCCATACATATTAATTTACATTATCTGTCACAAAAATGTTATTTTTTTTAAAAATACGCTCAAAACGCTAACATATCTTGATATATTCGTAAATGTATATTAATAAATAGTTTATATTCAAGGTTACCGTACTCATTGCACACATCGCTATTTATAAAACAAACAAAATCATTTGTTTACAATATTCAACTCAGATTGATTCAAAGACAGCATTGACGTCTTAAAATTGTTATAGACTGCATTTCTTTGCAAATAAAATTTCTTCCTAAAAAAACGAAAAGCAACACAACATCGATGATTTTAGCAGAACAGATTTTCTCTCTCTAAATATTTGTTATATATCTACCACCACCCGTGTTTTGGATAACTTTGCTATATAAGATCAAGCGTGTCAAACTTGCGTACTTAAACCGGATGCGACTTACAGGGAATATTATTGCGAATTGTTTTTGATTAAAATTATATCTGCATGATTGTATAAGAATGAAATCTGGTTAATAATTCTACTCATTTGTGTTGTGCATCTCGAGAATTATCAAAATTTACCTATTCAGCGGCTCTGCCTGCAAGCAGCCGTAACTATTTACGGTCGCCTGACTGACGCTGCATGAAATAATATTTTTAATTTTTTTTTTTAGACTACTTTTAACTATGCACCGACTATCCTCAAAACGTTTCTGTGTGACATGAAGCGCTCTGCGCAGATGATGTGCTAAATATTTAATTAGTGACCAGCCTCTAAACTGATAAGTTTATTTAGAAATCTTTGGCAAACTATTAACTAAAAGATGCCGCAAATTTGAATATGGCTTTACAATTACTTTCGGTAGATATCAAGCCCTCGTGGACTTTGTACGAGGTACAAACACCAATGTGCAGTCCCATAATATTATCTCAGCAGCCTACTGGTTGGGTAGACAAATGAAATTAGGACTATTTACTAACCCATCAAAACATTTCATACTAATAAGTACTTTTAAATATTTTTTTATCTGTAACGTACGATCAACAGTTTTTGCTCGGTTTGAATAGTTATAAGAGAATACTTGTATTATATATAGTATAGTGTGAATATATCTTTAACAATATTATATAAAAAACAATTGTTTCTTTTAGCCTTTAAAGTCGTTGTATATCATTGTATACTATAATTAGTTTGCTAATATTACGAGTAATGCTACGACAAAAAAGAATACAAACACAAATAATTTCTCAATAGTATTCAACTTTGTGCATGAAGAAGATAATATAAACGACTATTGTTATTCATCAATGTGCAGAATAAAGATTTCGAATAATTATAGTGAAATTAAAACTATTTTATCAAAAAAAGGTTATACTAATAATATTGGTCTAGCAATTGGATGACAAATATAGCATTGTTTCTTATAGCAAGATTATGAAAGAGAGATTCTTTTAGAATACATACAAGTATGTAGCTAAATAGTATACTGCTAGCTTGACTTAAAAATAATTCACAATTAAAAGTGGCTAGAATTTTATCATAAATAACTTGATATACTTTAATTTGAGATGCACTTGTATGAAGTTTTGGTGTAAAGTGTGTGAAAAAAAGGTTACAGAGCACTGCATTAAGAAGTACACCGAAATATGATTATATTGAAAAACAATTAATGAACTAAAGATTATGTGCTTTTTTTTCAT
>JAPMAE010002273.1:0-11382 GCA_036584705.1 Rhyacophila sp. 25_7 | reverse complement strand
ACAAAACTTCAGATTACAAATTACAAAAAGGTTCAACCTTGCAACATTTATATAAGAAATATTTATCGCATCGTTATTATCAATAAAGAAAATCGATTATTATAATATTTTATAATAAATAACTATAAACTATTTTCAAATAAATTTGTTCTACTTTAGTTTTCATTTCTATCTCTAGTAAGTAATAAACAACACATGCATTTTGATTTCTTTTAAGACATTTATTTTTGCTTTTAAAACGTATTGAAATAACGACAATTGTTTAATTAAATTATATTGTTGTGAAATTTTACTTTTTAGTATTTTTCTATTTTCTTCGATAGTTTGTCAAATTTAGATGCTGAAACGTGAAGGAAGTGTGCCTGAGTAAATTATAAGGCTTTATTTCCGCAATAAAATGCAGTTCAAATAAATTAAGTCGTATTTAAATGACAAAGTAATGTTTTTACGTTAATTCATATATGTACATATAGGTGTGTACATGGTAAGTGTTTGATAATATTACTTGTATGTATAGAAAAATACGTAATTATTTTGTTAGCTCATTATTTAATTGCTTTGTGTATTCAAGTAAGATGATTTGTTACCGCATAAAACTACCTTCAGTATTCAAGTAATATAAAATTAACCTGCTTATATTTACTATAGAATTCGAGTCGATCTGAATTAAGCGATAGTTTTTAGCAAGTAAATGTTTTGATTTTTTTATGCTTTATTGAGTAAAGTACAATAAAGAGCTGCTTATTTTTCATATTATTTATAATTACTTGAATGCATTAAGCTAATTATGTTTACAATAATAATAAAGAACTTATATTATTGCATTCAATATATAATTAGTGATGACTTATGAGAAAATAATGACTAAAATTGAGTCAATTTATAGTTGATGATTATCGATTTAATATGAACTTATATATGTAATACATTTATATTTTATTTTTATAGAAAGAGTTTAGTTGGTACATATGAAAGTTAATCATTTTGATTAAGAAAAAAAATGGTGATTTGCAAATAGAACGTAGATATCTGATCATTTGGTGTCATACAAAACGTTATAATAAATTAACGTACATCTTACGTGTGTTCGCTTTTTTTCTCTCTCTTTGCTCGAATTCTGTTTTATTATTTTATAAACAATGGCCTCTGGCAGCTAACCATAACCCTCACAATAAATGGTGCTTACTGGGGTTAATTGGGCATAACAATGTGTGGCCGGCCATAGCAGTTAATCACTGGAGAGAATTTTTGGGAAAATAATATAATGTCTTTAAATAAATGAGCGGCTTTTCCGAAGGGTGGGCGTAGGCAAAAGATATTAAAATAAGATATTGTACTTCATAATCCTTTTTATTCTTTTATATGAAACAAAATTTTCTTTATATTTGTATTAACATCCTCACATCAACCTTTATTTTTACTGAAAGCAAAAAGTCACATTATTCGGGTCGACGAACTATCAAACGAAACCACTCAACAAGACGTCTTTAAATTATTATAACATTTTAGGAATCCACATAAAGTAGGAACTATACTCGTACTTAAAGACATTATCGAAGCCTTAATAAGGTCTTTCTATGATAATGGTACTTTTTACAGAATAATTAAAGTTATTTGCTCTTGATGACAATGCTTAATATTAAAATAACATTTCGATATTTGAGGGGTGTGGTGTACCCACACTTAGGTAGACTTATATTTTATTCAATTTTAGCCTATTTATGAACCATTTTACACCGCACCGCGATACATTTTTTTTTAAATCCACAGATACCTAAAAAATAATTTTGTTAACCACCAACTTACTTTTTCATTATATTTTTTAAATATGTAAGAAACTTTCAACTGCGATTATTACAGAACTGTCTCGTTGTGCGTTACCAATTACACCACACCCTTTATTTAATATATTTATTCATATTTAACATAACATTCTCTAAAAAATAGCTAGGAGATTAAATAATAGGCGCCTAGATATACCACAATATAAAGATTTTTTTATAGATTTTTACTAGTAATAATAATATAAAAATGTTAAACATATCAACCCATTATCGGCAGAATATCGTAAGTGGCAATTGGATGATTTCCATTTTGTTTATCGAATCCGTTCAAAATAGACACGAATGGTGCACGCAGTATCAAGTTTTCATCGACCCGTATCATATCACACCCGTCATTTAATACATTCAAATTATAGTTTTATTTAATATTCTCATTTAACCCTTCAGTCCTAACTATTTCTTATTAAAATGACTGATTAATGAAATATTTTATATATGCATTGCTTGATACCGATTTCAATCATTTGAATTATACTCTAACTTAGTACCAAAGCTTAATTTGACAAAATATTAGAGCATTATTTCACATTTATTAAAAATTACTATACTTTTCAATAACTTTTATTTAATGCATGAAAATTTTGTTTCTTCAGAACCGTCAGAGATAATAATAATACAATTTATTTTTACATATTTTTATGGATTTACAGTGAGTAATAATCTAATTAGTGCTTTATTATAATAATTTAAGGCAGTTTTCTTATATAGTAATATAAGAAAACTATTTGAAATAACATTAGTATTGATCAAAATAATCAGTTGATAGCTTTAAACTAGTTTGGTCGCTCAGATCAGTTGTTCCAGGTACACTTTCCATACAAATAACGTCTGCTTGCTTAATTTTAAAGTACATTTTATGAAAATAAAAATAATTTATATTAAAATCAGATATTCTTGCATTGTTTTATAAATGCAACGGTACGCTTTTCACGCCTTTTTCAACATTATCGATACAAATTGATTTTTGTTAAAGCTTTTATTGGCTGTCAAAAACACTTATGATTGACATCTTTTGGTCGTTTTTTGGAAAACTATCAATATTTTTACCGGCGATATATATACAATTTTGTGCATACCACTGAATACATATAAATAAATGTTATTATAATATTAACTTACATAATATATTGCAAGAGGGTATTATTTTGTAGAGTACTTACATGTTAGATACTTTTAAGACATCACGTATTATATTATTTACCTTTTCAACGTATTGAAAAAGTTTTGTTGTAAAGTGGATATAAAGAAGCTTTGTGAAACATAGTGTTTTATTTTTTTAGTCGATGGTGGAAACTATTATACTTTGTACACTTACTTATTTGGCATGTGTTTGAGAATTTTTTAATATATTTCAAAAAAATATTTATTTTGTAGGTTTTATTTTTGATACAATATTTATAATCAACTTGTTTTGGCCATACTGTGCAGTCATGAAAAGGTTAATAGTATATTATGATTCTTTTTGTCATTTATACAATATCATACTGATTTATACTAATATAAAATAAGGAGACAATAATTATTCTTAACATTCATTTTTAAGCAAATTTTTCAGGATACATTAAAATATTAGTGATTAAGTATAAAAAAACATCTAATTTTAAAGTAACCACGTTTATTTAAAGTAAAACATTAGAAAAAAATAGTTTTTATAATAAGTAACTCTCTTAAATATATTGCGTTAAATGTGTTATTTTTAACAACATGTTTTATAAAAACTTTCTCTTTAATATTTGACAGTAATAAAACCTTGTATTTGTGATAAAAACATAAACAATGTGTTTACTGGTTGACAATTGGGGAAAGAGTGCCAAAAGAGGATGTCAAAAATTAGTCACGCACGAGCTATAATGTGTACAGAGAAATCTGTCGTTTTGGTGGACCTGTGTATTATTATATTTGTATGGTATAAAATAATAATTGTTTGTTGTTTGCTCAGCCATCAGATTACTTCAAACATATGTATTAATAAGTATATTATAACAACAACAAAAAATATATTTCTCAACGATTTATGGGCAATAAATATAATATTATTTATAATCTGGCTATATACCAAATTACACAGCTATTATGGATAGTAAATATTAGATAATTTTGAAATAAACGTTAGGCATAAATCGAATTCTAAATAACCAAATTCTTATAAAAGTTTTTTTTTACAATCTATTTTAGGGTAAAAAGTATATATGAAATATTGTAATTCTATTTTATACTATATATTTAAATATTAAACAAAACCTTTATTTTAAATGTTTATTGAGATACATCACCACAATAATAATATATTTCAATCAAAATGACATTTTTATGTTATTTATGTTTAAAGTAATCATATTTCTTGTCTATAATAATTTACAAATATTTTTTGCTGAATTTTTATAGGTTTTATTTTCAATGATTTATTATACTTGTGTAAATATTTCAAGCATTTTTTCAGTCAAGGCTTTGTTAATATTATTTTAATTGAATTCATTAATTGAGGGATGTGATGTAAAAAGTTAGTAAACCACAATGAGATAGTTCTGTAATAATCGCGGTTGAATGTTTATTAGCTATTTAAAAATATATTAAAAAGTAAGATTACTTTTTAAGCACATATGGATTTTTTTTTAAATTAATGAGAAAATGTGAAATGGTTAATAAATAGACTAAAATTCGAATAAAATGTCATTTCTACCTATGTATGATGGATTACTAACTTTCTACAACACACCCCTCATTTATTTTTTTTATTTTTTATTATTACGTTATGAAATATTCACTGATAATTATTTCTCGAGGTTTATTATTACTTTGATATTATCTTAAGTAGACCAGTATCTAACTAGCGACTGGAAGTTTAAAAATTTAAATCGAGTAGCTGGTCGAATATTTTTTCAAATATTTAATCAAGTGTTAGTATTTATAGACACAACATTAATGCAAATGGTTGAGCTAAACAAAGTAACTATTTAAAAATCTTTATATGTATTGTAAACGCACAATATATTCCATATTAGAGCCAATACGGACGGAATAATAAGAAAATAATCTTCCACCTTTTCTGTGTTAGACAAAATGTCAGAATTAGTCAAATTGTGAAATTTTAAGCAAAAATAGAACATCAAATGTTTCGTGATCACGATTTTGTTTTTAATGTTAATATTATAGTCACATTTCTACCGTTTCATATTTAAAACCATATACAATATTCAAATTTTTCTAGCAAACGACGTCTTAAGTTGTGCGAGTTTACTCCCTTCTGGCATTTAATCGGTTAATAAAATATAAATTTATAAAAATACAGAAATACTTACATTGATTTTCAGTTAAATTTATGTATTTTTATTTATTAGTCCATTTTTAATTAATTTTCGTTAAAATAACAATCGTTGTTTTTACTAGATTCGATTGTTTTCAGTATTATAGCATTATTAAATATATTTAAAAGTAAATAAACAAAAAGTATTGAAACACTTTTTTAAGTAGGCGTTTAAACTTGCTATAGAAATATTCCTAAAAAAAAAATCTTCTACCATTATACTTATAAACAGGTTGATTCACTTCCAGAATATAAATTATAGCTTTACCTAGTATTTGTATGTGATACAAGCTATCAACACACAATTCACTTTAAACATGACTGGACGGTATACCCATTAAACAATCCTTTGTTGATTCAAACAATATTCGTTTTCATCCATTTTAAAACATGACTATGCTCTTTTCAGCAACATAACCTAACAATATACAACTTAGTAATCATAACTCTACCTGGCAAAAATAATCCGTTAACTAGTTTAAATACGAGCCTCCGAGATTAAATTTTCATGTGTCCGGGGTTATTTATGACATTAGACAAAGTTTTTTTTTTAAAAGTGCATTGGTTTAACTAGGAAAAAATTAAAATATAAATGAAATATTAAAAAATACTCGGATATATCATCAACAGTTTAAATATTAAATATTAGTCTCCTATGAATGTTCTACAACCTTCATTTTTAAAACAACGTACTTTCATCGTTTTTTCTCAGTCTAGTAGTCTACAAAGTATCGTATTACTTTTAATAATTTTTGTATTATTTTTAACGATAATGTTTGATCAGTTGTCATATTTCCCGCTTAATATATTAAAAGTTTGCCTATTTCCAAAATTATTTTATTATGAGAACTGGTTAATTTTTGCATATTTTTTTGTAAAAAAAATAATTTGTATATAAAAACTTTTTTTTTAATGTAATATAGATTTTAACATACTGTTTGATAACTCGCCATCTATCAAGATAATTAAATATTTGAAATTTACATAATTCATGATTTTAAAAATAAAATGTTTAAGGATCATTTTTAACTTGTTCTCACTGACCGAAATACGCAATAGTCGGAGGGTGCAATGTCTCGTGAAATAAAAGGGTGCGGTAGAACCTCTCACCTCTCTTTTTGCTGTAAGATGCCGCGCGTTATCGTATTAAAGCATAACTCCTCTTCTATACAAAGTTTCTCTACGCTTTCGATTAAGTTCTGAGTCTATCGATTAAACTGTTTACAGTGCAGATCGAATTTAACAGTTTGCCTTAGATTTAACATATCATAATAAATTATAATTTTTTAATCCCAGCAAACAAAATGCAATACATTTTAAATGTTAAAGCCGCGCTTAAGAATATGGATTTAGGAAGAACTATTATAAAAAAAAATTCTGTTATCATGGAATATTTATTTTTGTCGCCCGTGATGATTCGACTTTAAAAAGGGATCCACAGGAATTCCTTCATAATTTACACGTGTTTGTTTAATCCGTTTATTTTTCTTCGGTAAGATTGTGCGATATCAAAATACCTTCTATCCAAACCTTTAATTTTTTTATATACTTTTGTACAATTAACCAGAGGTACTATGGTATATTAGATGATTTTTGATTTGTTAATTCTAAATTATATTCCATCTATAATACTGTATCATTGAATTGTATGAGTTTTTCAATTTAGAGTTAATCATTCAAGCATAAATATCCTAAATTAATTTGTTTGTATCAACTGTAGCCGACTTTTCTTGTAATACTCTTATAACATTAAGCACCACTTTTTTATGGTATCTATACTAGCATTTTTAATACAAGAGTTTAAAATAAAATGGAACAATAATTAAATATATAAAGATTAAACACTTCAAACTAAAATGCGAAGTAAGTCCGCTCAGGTCAGTGAACAAGTCGTAAATAATTTGCAAACCAAATCATTGGTAATGGCAAACGAATATTCCAGTACACCTAATATGTAGTCTATTTTGCTTAGTACGTAGTTTTCAATCATTAAACTTCTTATATGGTGGAATTTCATATTTCAAAAGAATTAAAAACATACTTTGATTAAATTCAACATCATAACTATATTACATTATTACTTTATTATTTTACGTTCATTTTTTTCCATAAACGTTTTCATATTTAACAATGTTAATTAAGTTTTCATCTTTTAACTTTCAATAAATTTAAAAAAAACAATTATTTTAATATATCAAGCTTTTTTATGTATATTTTCTTTTTTTTTATCATTTATTGTTTAGTATCTTTTCCAACATGATTAAAATTTCTAAATAATTTTATAGAATCACACACGTACGAGTATATATTTGAATGTTAATAAATTGGTTCTTTTGTCAAAACTCTTAGCAAATTATTGCTAATTCATATTTTCTCAATTAACTAACAATAATCATAATAAACACCATTTCACTGAATATATCGTACGAGTATTACATTTATACAAGCAGTTCTCAATACAAAACTCTCTATTGTAAGCTATGTATTCTTTCAAATTAAATCATCTTTGAAAGCAAGAATGGGTTTCGAAGGGTCAGCGAAAAATTTAAGGCTGGGATTCACGAATAATTTATTTTCATTACGCGTATACGTGTGGCTTTTAAGTTTGCCCATTTATCAAAATCGCATCTCGCATTTAGAACCAAGGATACTGTGAAAAATTTAGATTGAAATCCATTTAGATAAGAGATTTTTGATATAATTTCATTACCTGTAGTATGGGTTACTTCCAGTTCAAACAAAATTGAAAAAAAATATTAGAATGAATTAAAAGTATTGATAGTGAAAATGAACTAATTTTATATTTTTTTATTATATTTTACAGCATTCAAAATTATATCTCCTTAAAATTTCTTAAGTTTTCAAATTCATAAAAGTATCAATATTTTTTTTACATTATTGATTCATATTTATTATTTTATTTTAATGACGATACAAAAACAATAACACAGTATTTATTTGTATTTCTTCCATAAGTTTACTTAATATACAAATACGTGAAAATTTTTCTCAAGAAAAATGTTCATTAATAACCGTTTATATAAAAATCAGCTTAGATTGTATGGAACTGAAAAATACTGTTCAGATATTTAAAGACTTTAACTGTTCATTGCATACTTTTCATAAATAAAACTTATTAGTCCATAGAGCAAATTACTTCTACCAATAATTTGTTGGTTCATTAGTATCGTTATTATATACAAGTATATCTTTCATTGAAGAGAAGTGTTTTTTATACAAAACGTGTGTTATAACATATAATCATACTAACATACACAATTTCTAAGCTATTTTATAATCTAATTATTAAATCATTTGAAACACTTCATTCCATACTCCAGTTTAAATACTTTAACTGTTATGAAATATTATTGTTGTCTATTTTCATATGACACTATAAGTTTTAAGTGGATACTATATTTTACAATAAAAGTAATCCTAAATAATATATTGATATAAAAAAAAAACAAATTTTTAATTTCTAATCATCTGATATTATTATATATGATATACATTTTTTATAATCAATCCTCAAATATATCTTTCAAGAATTCGAAACCAGTAATGAATTATTTAATTCCGTGTACTTAGTAATAAAAAATTGTTATTAAGAAATTGTTGTTTTTACGTGGCACCAAATATTATAAATCAAAATATAGGGCATTTATAGGGAGGGAGTTAGCTTTAATGGTTCAGTGTATAGTACATCAGAAACCCAAGAATCGCATATTTTAATACCATGCTGATCGGAAAAAAGTTTCAACTACTTATTTTTAGAATATAATCCAATATATTTGCGATGATAATTGACTATTTTTACTTTATTTTTATCTTTTTCAACAAAATCATAGAGCATTAAAAAGTGCAAGAAAGTACAAATATTTTACTTTTAAGTAATATTTTCGCTATCAATATTATTGTATGAATAGTTTGATAAATATACGCACTTGATTATTTGTTTATATTGTATACATATTGAACTGAACACAACCATTAGAATTGTCGGATGAATAACTAGATGTATGATAGTTTGGAAATAAGTTCCTATTCAAAAGCAGACTTTCCATAATAAGCCCATGTAAGAGAGAAATATTCGTTCCAGATATTATTTAGCTAACTCCGCTCTTTCATGGAATCGTTCGCTTTGTGATAATAACTGTTCGCCCGCATATAAAAACGATGTGAACATTGCCACCTCGACTGTCAAAAATATATTAATGTCTTTTGGCAATGTGACCATATCCGGCAAGGTATTTTACCGACTTGCTGACCGTTTCCGGTCGCTTGTTCTCAAAACGACCGCACCGCGTCGCCGCTGTTCATTTCCCGTACGATTTCAAAATAATTAATACTCGCCCAAATCTCTCGGCCGAATGGAATCTGAATTTTTTCATCTGTGTTTGATCTTTCCTACGATACATATTTGCAATTAATTTATTTGTTCTTCTATTTTTACTTAATTTGGATAACGATGCGTACAAGAAAATATTTTCCCACAAAAAAATATTTTCATAGTATTACTTTCATAATATGTTTCATATTATTACTGTTATACTTTTTCACATTATTAATGTTATAATAGTTTTCATATTTTTAATACCATACCCAGTTAATGCAAGTTTAAAAACATATTCTGTAAAATAATACTTTTTATTAATATTTAACTTTATAAACACTATTTTTTTGCCAAAGAAAATGTTATTTATAGAATTTAGTCATAAAAAACAACTTTTCGAAATATTTTTTTACCTGATAGTGTCAACAAAAGTCATCAGTTGTTAATGTTGTAACGTGTAAAACTGTTTTTTTAATTATTTTAAATCTCTTTTTAATTTTATGGTACTATTTAAAGTATTCATAGAATATGCTTTGTCATAAAGCAGTACTTATTTTGTAATATTTAATAGTTAAATAGATACAAGTTAGATATATAGTATTACATAGTTTAATAATAATTATTTTTAAAATATTTATATGACACTAATTGTATAATTCGTAAATAAAATAACAAAAAAGTTCATTGAGATTATTAATTCCGATTTTATGTAGCGATTGTTTTCTTAAGCCTTATAATTGTGGGATTACTCCGAGAGATAACTGTATACAAAGTAAATTCCAGCGTGATCTCGGTTCAAAAATGCACACCTAATGTTCTGTGAGGAATAAACGGGAAAGCTTTGCTAGATAGAGACTTAAAACGTTTGAATGAAATCCAAGTTAGTCTTTTATGGCATGTGATGGGACTTTTATGGACATCATTACAAGAAGAATGTGTAGAATGGAAGAAAAATGCTAGAGAAATAATTGAATTCTAAAATTATCTTTCATTTTTGTACAAAATGAATCAAAAGTATGCTTTATTGTATATTCGCTTTTGAATTATACACAAAAACCTAAAATTAATTCCATTTGAACATATTAATCTACTCAAATTAATATATGTTTCATTCACTAAGTGCATAACACATATACTTTTTTGTTGTTTTAAGATTTAATTTTTAGTATTCAAGTATTATATTTCGCAATGCAATAATGTATACAATATATGATTTTATTTACTCATCGTTTACTGTGTAACGCGCATTATCTTCTGTTTCGTATACTTCATTTGATAGTTTTCCTTATACATTACTTGTAGGCTTTACTTTGTCAAATCATTTTATATACCGGTATTGATTTACAGAGTAATATTAAGCAGAATTTTGTATAAATGCCTTCAATCAATACTAAAGCTTTCTTAGTGATTATTATTTAAAGTGTTAGGCTATTAGTACCTCTACAACAAATCTTGAATAACATTAATAAATAATATTTTATGAAATGCCATATAATAAATAATATTGTTAATAATATAACAAAGTACACAGTTTTAGTATATTGACAAACTTCTACAAAAGATCACTTTTCTTTTCGTTGGTTAGGATGTCGGTAAACAACGCAAAAGTTTGTCAGTGGCGTGAGCAATACATAAATTATTCTAATTGCTCTTAATATAGTTTTTTTTATTATATTATAACATATAAATAAAACTTGAATAGTAAAATTATTTATTTATGCTATCAACAATCGGTAGTAAGCTTTTATATTCAAATAAGAAATATTTTTTTCTCACAATATGTACAATTTTTTTAAACCTTGAATACATAATAAAAGACTAAACTACTTTGTATCTTAATAAATATATACCGTGGTAAGCAAAATAATTTCTTCTAGCTTAAAATTTAAGCGGCTTTT
>JAPMAE010002270.1:4266-17475 GCA_036584705.1 Rhyacophila sp. 25_7 | reverse complement strand
CGCAACCAATCTTAGGATTGTTCTTGAGCGACTTTCATGTGTTTATATCTTTTGTTTGAGTAAATTACTAGTGACCATTTTTTTTTATCCATGAAAGTTTTCTTTAGAGCGATATCAGCTCTTTAACGAAGCAAATGGATCTTTATTATCTGAAAATTGTCTTAACAGATTATTTTTTTTAGAAATAATCGCTAATTATTAGCTAGACATAATTCGTTCATACCCTAGTTTCAAATTAAATAAAACAAAAAACTTAGGTATTTATTTCAGCTACGGGATTTCCACTTATGGTCCATAGATTGTTTGACAATTGCGCTGTCCACTGAACTACCGGGGGCAACATGAAAATAATTATGCTTATTGGACCGACAATTAGGGGTCGTCCATAAACCACATAACACTCTTGAGGGGGGGGGGGGAGAAGTGACCACCCCGTATAGATGCCGTTACATGTGGTAGGGTGGATTAATTTTTATTTTTGTGTAACACTTTACCTTCTCAAAAAATGGATAGAAGTTGATTGTTGTTACTTTTCAGGGAGTTAATAATGTAGAAAGTTACGTACCTTTTGAGATACGGCAGGGGGGTGTCAAGCTGAATGTCTACATGGTGCTACATGAAGGGGGTAGGGTAAAAAACCTAAGAAAAACGTTACGTGGTTTATGGACGACCTCTTATGAATAATCAATATAAACATAAGTACACATATCATTGACGAAGTGCTTAAGAAAAAAACAACAATCTTTAAAATTAAAAATATTTTTTTCATACCATTAGATATTATTTCTAAACCGCGTTATCTCGACAATAGAATGTCTAATGTGTTTTTGCAAGTAATGATAACACCGAAACAGATAAAAAAAATAAAACTAATATGCACTTTTTGTTAATCGGTTAATTATTATAATATATATCACTCAATAAATATAAGTTAACTTTCAATATTTTTATAATTTTGTTCACAAGTTAATTATTATATTGCTTCAAAACCTATTTAAGGTTTTTCTAGGCGTAAATGAATAAACCTGAATCGCGGAGCTCTCGCTTCTACAAATGGTTGTTATCGTTAGCCGGTTGGCTGCATCTTTCGCCTCCGATCATCTGTAACCCATGAAAAACACTCTGAAATTATGTCAGCGAAAATTTATTATTTTTTTCCGCGATACGCAGGGTAAATTGCTGTTTCTTGTATACGAGTAAATTGTAGTCATCGTTCTAGTATTTTTTTTTTATATAATTAATTAAATTTTTTCGATTCTTACGATTAATTATCTGAACACGGTTTTAATGAATAAATGTTTGGTATCTTAGCTTTTAAACTATTAGCGATACCCACATAGATTTTCAATTTTTATTTTCCACTAGTTTTTTTACATGTACATATGGGTCATCCATAAACCACGTAAGGTTTGCTTACGTTTTTTTATCCCTGCCCCCACCATGTAACACCATGTAGACATTGAGCTTGACCTCCCTTCTCTCAAAGGTTACGTAACTTTTCACATTAAATGGGAATTAAATTTACAAGATTTCAAATAAAAAAGAAGAGGGATAAGTGTTACGTAACATTAAAAATTAACCTACCCTCTTTGTAGCGTCATCAAAGCGTTATGTGGTTTATGGACGACTCCATACATATACATATTTTAACCCATAGGTTCGTAAACTGTGGTCCGCAGACCCCTGGGAGTCCGCGTAGCCATTACCGGGGCTCGGCTAGATTATAAAAACTGATTGCAAGTAGTTTAAAAGGCGCGGAGCAATAAAAAATAATTAAGTCTTAAGAACGACGTAAAATGCCTAGGTTTCGGATTGTTGGGATGGGCTCCGAAAAAAAAATGTTATTCAAGAGGGATTCCTCGGACTACATAAGTTCAAGAACCACTGATTTATTGTATTCGTTTCCTATTATTTCTATAATTTACTCTTTCCTTTCTTTTTTAACCATATCTGCCCTGAAATGGAGCATATAGACCTCCGTAATGTGAAGATTGCTTTTAACAGATTGTTTACGAATAATAATCGTCAATTATTTCTCCTCACTCATGTATCAATTTGGTCCATATCCTGATTTTAAATACACATGAAAAACACCTATGCATTTTTTACCAATTACGAGATTTACATCTGCGATCCTCGACTCCTCGTTTGAATGTGCTATCATTTTAATTTACTGTCATAAAACTTGGTTACCCCGCCACTTTTCGTTAGAGATGATATTTATTTATTTCATCATTATACTCGTAATTATTTTATTTAAAAATCAATCACTCATACGGATAATATATGTTATGATTTCTCGTTTGATTTCGAACAATGTTATGATTTCTCTTTAAATGAAAATAATATCTTCGTAAACATTAAGATTTAGCCAAGTCAAGTGTGTTATTTTACCATCGAGATGAGCTCTGCCGCCTGATGGGGCGCGAAAGGGTTATCGGCGTGATGTTATTTTTGCTGTTATTTACTCGCAACAGGGTAACAATGACGAAGTAAAGTCATTAAGGAAATCAAGCGAACAGCGCGTGACGTTATTGCCCTCTCAGGCGGAAAATCGATATATCCTGGATTTGATTAGTTATTATGGCTAGAATATTTCCGTTCACCTTTACCGGGATTGTTTTTGTAAGGCCTTATTTTGTTTTTCTTTCCTGAAAAAACAAGCGCTATATTAGGTCTTGTACAAAACGTATTTTTTGTTTGTGTATAATGTAGTTTTTCTTTATATCCATGAAAGCGTATATAATAACACATTATGCGGATAGTAACAATATTTTGAAATTGTTGGTTTCTGAAATACTCTGAAGTGTGTCTTTTTGAGTGCTTACTCCGTCGAAATACTTGTACGCGCGGACTTAACTCGAATCGATGCGACATCAGTGTTTTTTTTTTTTTTAATGAAAAGTATGTATATACATAGTATTTTAACATATTTTGTTTGCACACAATTTAAAATTTCCAAATTTAATATACCGTCGTTCAAGTTTCTTTTGTGTGAGTATTTTTTTAAATTTCCAATTCTCACAATTGAATGAACCCCCCTTCTCCCAAGTTATTGTACGTACAAGTACAATGCACCTGGATCGTAGCAACTTCGAGCATACGAAACCCATCAAGTCGAAGTGGTCTGTATCGGCCAAGCGCGTGTATAACCACCCCCCACTCGTATTGAAGTATATACGTGACCATATTTACGGAACAATAACGCTTTATTGCCCGGCGGTGGGTATCTTTAGTCAAGTATCGCGGTTTTGAGTGGCCGACTTCTGAGCGCCGGATCCTATATCGCTGATTTCAGGGCTGGTGTTATTTATTAAAAAATATATAGGAAGAAATTATATTATTTAGATCATAAGTAATATTTTATATTTTTACTGCAAAGATATGTTGAACATATGTAAACGCGTGATTCGATGATGGTAAATACTTCGTTTCGGTAATAACATTTCTTAAATGATATCGAACTTGGTTATATCGAGCTAGAAAAAAACTGACTTCAATATTAAATGTGGCCCTACAATTCATTCGGGTCCATTATCAACTATACAACCTTTTTACATGCTTTTCTGCGTCTAGCTCTCTCTCTGTCTTTCGCCCTGCACACTCAAAAATTTTGTATCTATAGTTAAATTATCTGCTCATCTCATTCTGGTGTGTCGACTAGAGTTCCTTCAAATATATTCTTGACAGTTCCATATTCATCGCATTTTACAACTTGATCCGCTTCTTCGCTTCGCTTCGTTCTCCCCAAGAAATTCACTATATTAGGCCTAAATTACTCGCGTTGCTCAGTAAAAATACGATTGCGATATCCTTGGCTTTCTTTAACTAGTCCAAATATTCTTCGGAGTGCTTTATGTTCTAATACCTACCTGCATGGCAATTTCTTGTTTTTCCGTTAGGCTCTAATATCCACACGGAACTATAGGTTTCACGGTCACACCATAAAGCCTAAATGTGTTTTCTTCGGCAGAATTTTAGACCTGAATAGACTTTTCAGCGCCCCAATATAATCGCGTCTCTTAATTAGTCGCCTATAGTCATTATAATTGATATGAGAGTTAAAAGTATTCATAGTTGGTACCTATTTTTATTGATATGATCAAAGCGATGAATAATGAGAAAACTATGTGGTGGTACGCTGGAAACAATGATATAATTATCATCGTCTATTCTAAGAAATATAGTTTTCGGTTACACAAGCAATTAAAAATGTTTCTACATCTTCCAAAATTTGCTCCGTTGAACTGTGGATAATTGTATTGCAATTTGTGTAAATTAAATTTATCAAAGAATTTTGCTCATTCTGTCAGTGGTTTTCTTACATCCGTTGTCATAATAATCAAGTTTCATTGTATGTATATACGAGTACATTTTATATTGCATTGGTAGTTACAATTTTCATAAATTTCTGTAATATTATTGACATAATTTTTTTTTATTATAAAAAAGCGGAAAGCTATTATTTTCAAACTAAAACACAACGTATGTTACAAAACTCAATCGACCATGTTGTAGCAGACGAAACCGATCTTGAATTATAAATAAAAGAATAAAAGGAGTTTGTAGAAATAAGTGTAAAAAAGAGAAATAAGTAAGAAGAAAGAGAAAAAAATTAAAATTAATCATGTCATTTCAATTTTCAGTTTTCTTTGACAGGATTTTAATCGTGATATTGTATTTTGTTTAATCTATTCACTTTCAACATTTTATGTATAGTCGAATGTTTTAGATGTTTAAAATTGTAACTATTTTGTAAGATACTGTACATTTCCATGAAAAATAATAGAACAAATTCTTTTAATTTCTCAACAGCGTTTTATTAAATTGTGACATCCCTGATTTTACGAGATATGCTGTATATCTGCTGAGATGTTTTTGTTGGAAATGAGATTACGTTTTTGTATATTTCTTGGTTTGCGAATCGATGAGGTTCTTCTTACTCCAATGCCGTTTGCCTACTTTCAGATTGATAAACTTTTCATATCTCCTCCTTGTGGGTACCCACTTTTCCATTTCTACCACTCTCTCTTGCCACCGATACCTTTATTTTTATGTTTCTCGCAATTCTTACTCAGTGGTAGGCTTCACGAACTTTTGATGAAATCATTTTTAAACTTAAAAAAAAAACTAATATTGTCCGCTCTGAGACGAAATATACAGAATCTCCATTGTACGAAAAATTTCTTTACAGTTGCTAGGAGTAACAGCTGTCGTCCATTATTATTTCAACCATTTTAGGTTATCGTTCTAGCTACTAATACAAATGAATAATCATTTGAATTTTTCTGATGCGCTATACGCTGGCTTATCGAGGATGACTCTAACTTTATTATCATATGTTTAATAACTTATGAAATAAATATTATAAATAATTAAATTATAAAAAATGCGATGTAGAATAATTATTAATTATTATTCTGCGAATAAGCATATACTCTTATATATTTAAAAAAAAATGATATCGATATATTAGCCGGATTTTCATAATGGAAAGTTTTTTTAGAATATTTAGTTATAATGTTATATATTAAATTATTTTTTTATATTATGTTATACTCCGTCTAGAAAATAATTATAATTTAATGTTTTTCATAAAATATAAAATGTCTGAAAAATTTAAATTGAAGAAATAATAGAGAGAAGATAATAGACACAATTAAAAACTAATTTTGTTTTAACGTGTATCCTCGGATACAGAAATAGTATTACAGTTTTCATATAAAAACGATAGAGAGTAGTTATGTCAATCGGTACGACGAAATAGAATTTAAATGCATCGATTATACTCGTACCTTGAAATTTAAAACTCATTCTGATCTTAAGTTGTCTTATACAGCAACAAAAAAAACGTATATACTCGTATACTTATAAGTATGTCGATAAAATTAGCCACTAGCATGAAATTCATAACCGTTAACATAACAAACAAGGGCGCTAAATACTATACTCGTATATCCACCTGATCGGGAACGATCTTGGGGGCTCTATCATCGAAATATGCATATTTACTACTTGGTCTCTCAACCCAGTGACGAAGGCTGTGATGTAAAAAAATATAATTATTATTTTCTAGTATTTTACTCTGATAATTAGTTGTACTCGACGTAAAATATAAATGTTTCATAGTAATGCAAGCGTGTTTAAGTATCTGAAACGGCTGACGGTTAAGATTTCATTTATTATATCTTATTTTATGGTTATAGTTTACTACTAGTTAAAATAAAAAAACAAAAATGACTTTCTTCATGTTAACGTTTTTTTCTGTCGCAATATATAATTCATGTAACGCCACTGCATCCCTTCACGAGCCTTTCTTCAGTACGCTAAAATCTCGAATCGTATTTCTGAAACGTTTGTAATAATAAAGAAACATTTATGTTTCAGCGGTATTTGTTCATTGAAAAGTTTTTGATATGCCCTTTGTTGGCTGAGAATCAATATACGAATATAAACGGAAACGCTCTTTTGTGCATTTTTATTTTTTCGTCTATATTTTTACACGAGCTTGTTTTTTCTTTGAAAAAAATTGAAGCGAAAATAAGTTATTACCTATACAGCCATTCAAATTTTCAAATTAATCGATGAATTTTCATAAGAAAATAATTTCATAATTTTAATTTTTATAAGCTTGAACCGATTACAAAAACCAAAGTAATGATAACATAAAATTTAAAGACTTCTTTATTCTTCCAATTATTGTTGTATTATTTTTTGGCAGAAACAGTTCATAATATATTTTGAATACTGTATCAATTGTTCAGTCGACGGCTATGGTGAACACCATAAACTGAAAGCTAGGTAATGATAACTCCGGTCAAAACCATTTAATTAACTCCTAAATTTAATCTTTTTAACTATTTTAAGCCATATATATCTTTTTTGTATCCGTCAGTAAAATATAACTATTTATTAACTATGTGAAAATACATATGAACTTATAGATGATATAGAAACACTAATCTTACATTTTACCTAAAACGGCAAATATTGTTTAACTAATTTATGCTTTTCTCGATCACACATATAGTGGTATTCATTTATCTGTGCGGTTCTGTCTATGTATTTGTTAAGTCGTACATGCACCGTATGTATGTTTTCGTGTTGAGAAGTACAGGCAAGCACAAAACTAATTGTATCGAATATATCAACAAACAAATTAAAACTGCATATAGATGAGCACACACATACTTGTACATAGACAGAACCGCACAGATAAATGAATATCACTATACACTTAAAAAGTTTACTCTTATCTGATTAATTGCCAGAAGTGAGTTTACTCCCTCAATTTTTAACGCAAATATTTTTGGATGATTTATAAATATTAAATACGCATGAACATGAGTTGTCATAATGGCATCTAAAATATCCGCATAAGTTTCAACGAGTGTTTGATATTTTTTGTAAGAACACGTGTTTCGAGTATATAGTTTTAGAAATATTTAAAATTTTACTTTTTGCACAAATAAAAACAATTTTAGCATTACTTTAGCATTAATTTAGCATAGATAATGCATATTTTTTAAATTATCTTAAATAAAGAGTTTCTATCAAAAATTATAAAAGTTTCAGGAAAAATTGTAAAATTTTCTCCGTAAAAAAGGTCATCCTGACGAAATATATCACTGTTTCGACGAATCCATGCCATCTAATCACTACATTTCAAGGCAGGCCGTATAAAATATACCACGAGTCGGAAAATATTACATATCTTATTATTTTTTTAAATTTAGATTTTTCACATCTGTTTTCAATTTCACTATTTATTTTGTGAAATACTAAAAATATGTGTCTCTAGTCATTAACCGTAGCAACAGTTCATTATGATCGTTTGTAACAATTTATGTCTTTTCATTTACCCCGCCTAGCTTGGCATCGTGTCAATGAGGCAAGCGTCAGACCAATGCCGGCCCGCAACCACTTGTTGCCGATACCGCATTTTTTTCCAGTCGCCGCGACGCTCCCACGGACTAGCGCCGCCCACGACGCCTCTCTTTATAAAGCGCCGCCCAAAGCACAGGCGTCGATCACTGATAATTTTCACGTGGCACTGAAAGAACATACGAATATCCACGATAATTCTATTATGAAATTTTCAACTTGTATGACTACACTACGGCGCTCTTTAATAACGTTTATAGTGTGAGTTTAATACAAATGTAAATAAACCAATTAAAATATCATTATATCTGTAAATATATTATAAACAATACTTTTAAGTTACATTTTTCTAACGTTTGTTTGAAAATATGAATATTGCAAATTATTTTTATAAAATATTTATCAGACTCATTTCCTACATTTGCGTATATTATCAGAATATGTTCAATGTATGTACAAATGGGTATAATAGTTTTTGAAAAATATTATACATTTTTTTCGATCAAACACTTCGGCCAACTTCATCACGAGAGTCAAAATCTGAAAAATTACATATTTTATGGAGCTCGCAATGGATATAATGAAACAGTGAACTCTCATATTGCACTTGTTCTCTATAGAATAAAACTATCCCACGTATCGTTATAAACAGTAGACAATTTTAGAATAAAAACTGAAATTAAAACATAAAGTATTGGTGTTTATATATATTTTTCAAACAGACGTTCTGTTTTTGATGTTTTTATCTGCAATTTAAAATGCTCGACCTTTTGCACTTTCAATGCGTACAAAATAAGATTTTTTTAAAAAAAAATTATAGGTCAAACTTCGTAACTAATTTACTTGAGATATTTCCAAAAAAAATACTTCAGTCAGAAAATACGTTTTTGTTACCCGATATTTTCTTGCCTTTGTCTATTCTTGAGATCGATTTATTCAATTCTTATTTAACTCTGTTCGTATCCAACTCCTTGACTGTATAATGGACTTATTTTCCAATGCATTTTAACATGGCATCTTACTGTAAATTATTTTAATTATTTCGTGTGAGTACAATTATATTTATCGTATACTAGTTAGAACCTGTTTCCGTTCACATCTATTTTTCATAATGCTGAAATATTTTCGGATCCTAGCATTAGAATTTATCTAGCGTGCTCCCATATTTAATCAATTCAGCTTCATTTAACTTCTTAAATAAATTGAAATTCTCCGTGAAAAAAGGTTTTTGATATCTTATAAATGCAGAATTCTTTGAATTGTCTGCCATTTTATTTTATTCAATGTGCTTTTTCACAGTTTCTGTTTGACATAATATAATGTTGAATCGCTCCGAATAATAAATTGTAGAATTTAAATTCTCCCCACCCATCGTTTTTTACGATCCGCCCCAGAAAAAGAAAATGTTAATTTGATGTTTATATTTATTTTAAACAAATTGATGAATACATAAAGGTTGCGCAGCGGAAAATATGAGAAAGATTTCTTCATCAAAAAATAACTTGCTCTTAATATTGAAATAATATGAATATTTACATCTCAATGTGAATTATGATTTATTCATGAGAAACGTACTTCTTAATATGTTTTCTCGGTTACGGATTCTTTTGAGACTTTTTTCTTCTTGATTCTATTTAATGGCATGGTAAATAAGTATTAATATATATATTGTAAACAATGTGCTTTTGACTGTCAGTATATTGAGGTTTTCCAAACGTTTCTACTAAAATACTCGTAGATAGCCTTATTTTTAACAGACAGAAGTATCCAATCAACTGAGTTCGATTTATATTGCTTAAAAATTAGCATCTAGTTTGATACTGATGAATAACGTACTTATACGTTTGCACCAATGCTATACTTTTTTGTATCATTTTATTTTTGTATCATTGTATTCATCATCTTAATTTTATCACGCTTTATCTTTTGTGGAAATTATTAAAATAACTATATAAGTACACCTATACCTCGCTATACGGCCGCTCTTTATACGGCATTTCATTATAACGGCCTTTTTTAATTATGGCACTTTTTCGATTTACGGCCCACAATGTTTCGTTTAAGGGCCAAAAAAATGCTGTATTGTTAGCGACCTTCTATTTAGTTTTAGCTTCTCCCTTTAGGGGTTTTTATCAATATAATTGATTCGTTATACGACTTTTCCGCTTTACGGCCAACTTTTCCAGAACGTATCTAGGTCGTAAAGCGAGGTATGGGTTTAATATGATTCTACCAAAAAAATATTCCTTAACCATATCACTTCTCCTAACTGAAGTATACATATACACTACATCTTGCCTCTATAAGTTTTTATTGCCGGCCAGTCTTCATCCTTCCATGCCATGCCATCATCCAGTATCTCGGATGGTTTTTACGGTATCTTGAAATGATAGAATCCGGTTGTCTCGAAGAAGAAGCATGAAAATGTGACTAAGCCAAGTCCAACGTCTTACCTTCAATTTGGATATGATAAAAGACTGCATTTTTCGCGTATAGTCGTATCATCGCGCCTCCAAAATTCGCCGCATACATCTGTTTTTAAAGGTGATTATTTTGAAGATTTGTAAGGTGCCCTGATTTGGTGGCACAAAGCACCACTTTCAGTGTGGAAGTGTTCAATAAGCGGCAGTTGGTTCTGATGAAAAGCCATATTAAGGATTAGTTTTATTTTATAAAATAAATCTACATATTGATAGCTACTATATTTTTGACTGCGACCATATAATCTATAATTTTTAGCGTTTAGATATGAAAATTACTCATAAATGTTTTCGCCTTCATAACAAATGAATTAACAGAGATTAACAAAGGTAAACAGCTTGTTATACATTGCTTAACAAAAATAACAGGGTTATCGCATAAAAACATACATACAACAGATAATACGTAAAAAACCTTAATTGTTTTGTCGATAATAATTTTCTTAATATAAAGATACTTGAATATCTTTTCGCATGATATTGCTATACTATCAAATTATCTTTAAACTATTGCATGTCATCAATCATTCAATTCATTTCGCTACTCGAATATATATCTGCGCATACGTCGAGATGCACAGGTTTTTCGTTTTGTTTCATGTTAAAAAAAATTATGTATTCCATTTCATAGCATTATAAAACATATTATCGCTCATGTAATGCAAAAGAACCACATGTGCAAAAATCGCGACTTTGAATAAAAATGTGGAAATATCCGTGAATTCATCTACTTTGTTGTGTAAAAAGTTCAAATTTGCTATTTATTTAATTTTACTGTTATTGTTATATATGTTTCTTTGCAATTATAACAAATTTTAATATAATCTGAATGTAAAACGGTTCTTTTTCTCGTACATCGCTAAATAAAACGTGGCATACTTTTTTAGTACTGTTTACAGAAAAAAAACATTAGTATATTGCGGTTGCCTTTTGATTTTTGAGGAATATTTATTTAAAAATTTGTCAAAATTAAAATTTGTTAAAACTTTAACGCCGTTTTCTCAAAACATGAGAAACACTGATACATTTATTTTGCATTAGATGAGCTTTATTTTAACTATTTTTTTAATGATAAGTGATTTCGGATGAAATTATATTCTTAACGCTAGAAATAGTTTGCACCATCACGGTTTTAATATGGACACATAATTTCCCATGGCAATTACGTCATTGTTAAATTGAATCGGTCTGTTTTCCTTGCATGCCTTCACTATACCGTAAGTAACTCGGTCACTATTCCTTAAGAAGCTTCTCTCCTTACCTGTTATGTTATGCAAATCGTTTACCTTTGCTCATACTTTATCCTTATCAAAATGCTTTCCGTATACCCATTTCAATGTCAATCGTAACAATAGGACTCCGCCTCGGACCGACCTCCCCCCTCTATACGCTACTGGAACTGTCATTTTATATATCACAACATTGTCTCTTCCCATACGCAAACAAATACACTGCCCGTATTATATTGTTAAACCTCGCGAAGGGTGCATTCTCGTATGTCATTTTACCTGGAAATTGAATAAGAGTATGTTATATGATGGGTGTGCTGGAAAATCGGTCCATTAAGCAATTTTCAGTATTTAAAAGTTTTATGTAACTTATTTGTAATATACACTGAAAGTTTTCAGTTTGAAACAATTACGAGTACATACTCACAAATTATCCGATATTCACAGTTCGTTATGGTCTTTTTCTTTTGACATAAATGTAGATCACTCGTAGTTCGTACATACACATATAAGATTGGAGCCCTTCACAATAAACTTCATATAACCGAAATATACTACAATAATAGTAAAATTTGATCATATCTAATATAGAAAAACTTATGCAAGAATATAAAAAAACTTAAACAATATCAATGCGTTGTGAACATATCGCACTGAAATTTTCGTATTTTGGAATTATTTATCAACGGAATTCAACCTGTTTTTACTGTATAAAAAAATAGTGTACGATTAACACAAAATTCGTAGAGTAAAGTGTTTTTTTGTGCTTTACAAACCTGGCCATAAAGTTTATTGAATGATCGTGACTTTATTTGAGTTAATCAATGGCATTGGGAGTTTTGTGTTGCCACGATACCAGCATACTTCAATTCACTTATGGGAAACGAATTTCTTATGTATTTTATATAGAATTATCGATGACTGTAGTACTGCACCACGTTAGAAGTATGCACGTTCGATTAGGATACGTACAGAATTTTTTTTGCTGGAAAAATCATCCAACTCTCCATTCTGAAAGAATTGCGCTCGTACATATTATAATTTGTACTGAAGCTCATCTTCATATGTAGCATATATTTTTTTCTTTACTCTAATATCCTGGAACAGAAGTACTAGTCTAACGATTATATGCAATACATAAAATTTGTTGATACAACATACTCCAACAATGATTGTTGAAAGCATTTTTTCAATACTTGTAGATTTTATATTAATAAGCCTTTTTCTTTGTTTTAGGTAAGACAAAACACGTAAAAATTGAGCTGTAAAAATTGAGGAACTCTTATCCAAATATATACACGTGTGTAGGCGAGTGGTAAGTGTAAAAATATTTCTTTTCTATTTACGAGTGTGTATCTGTTGTACATAGATTGTATAGACCGGAACCGCTGAGGTCATAAATAGCTTATGTAATTTCTTCTTTTTTCTTTTAATCATATTCGCTTCGAAATGAAGCATATGGATCTTCACGATATAAAGATTGTTTGGACAAGTTTTTTTTACGAGTAATACTTGTCAGTTATTGGCTCGACCAATTTGATCCATGCCCGGGTTTCAAATGCACATGATAAAATCTGTAAAATTTTTGCCAGCTATGAGACTCGAACTCTCGGCTC
>JAPMAE010002262.1:0-16118 GCA_036584705.1 Rhyacophila sp. 25_7 | reverse complement strand
TTTCCAATAAGGAAACGCTTCAAATGCGAAACAATTTATTTAAGCTATTCGAAAGAAGTTGTTGGAAAATCCGATTAAATGTACGCCGACGATACTTTACTGGGTGACAAAAATGTAAGTGCTAATAATAGAACCATCTTTTGGTTTGATTTTCTATTATGAAATAAAAGGTAGGAAATATGTCATTTAAATGTTGATGGAATGATCAAAATTAAGACCTAATAAAACATATAAGGAAAAAACTACACGGAATTTGTATGCAAAAATGAAAACAATACGTTCGTTTAGCTAAAACAGAGCAGCATGAACGCATGATAGCATTACTTATTGAATATCGTAAGGTTAGATATTATATATTTTAGTAATATGTTATGCAAATTAATCTGAACGTTGAATTCAAAAGCTTATTACTTTCAATGTGGAATTGAAACAAATTTACAAAGCCTTTGGGTAATAATAAATTATTAACACGCAATTTGCAAGAGTACACAAGCTATACGCATGTTGCGTTCAAACGTGGAAAACTCATTGAAATAATTCTATTATGTGTATCAAAGCTTTTCCTTAAATTGAAATCTTATAACGAATATTTCGCCAAAACGATAGCAATTCAAGCTTTTGTATGATTTTTTTATATTTTTCATTTGTGTTAGTATGTTTTATGTGATTGAATTATAAATATTTAGTACACTAGTCGAATGCTTACACATATTCATTTTAATTCAGCCATAATAATATGTAATTTTTTTGTACAAGCATTAATACAAGGATTTATAGTTATATCGAATTTTAATAATAACTTATTATCTGTGAACTATAATTTATTTAGCTTAAAAATTAAAATATATACAGTATTCTTTCTAAAAGTCAAATATTAAGTACTCGTTTAAAAAAATACTGAACCTGGTGGATTCGATTTATCAATAAATATATGCTAAAGGTTTAAATAATAAGTATTTTCTCGAAAAATATTATATACGAATCAATCGTGAAAGAAACAAGAAATCTCAGCGTATTTACTGTGTACTCGTTATATTTATTATTTGGGTAGGTGGTGTTGCTACGTTAAACATACTCGTATACCATTTAAATTCGACTTATTCATGAGAACATTTAAACACAATATCTTAGTACAAATAAGCAACAAGCAGTCAAAAAGAAAAAAGGCCATTTCAATCGTAGTATTTTTTTAATTATAATTCAATCGACAAATAACATTTTTTTTAAAAGTAACACGTACCTAGCATATTATTCAGTGGCGAAGCTATGGATTTTAAGCCGTCGTGAACAAAACTACAGAAAGGCCTTTTTCAATTCAGTAGCGTCATCTAATAAAACGAGAGATGCCGAAAAATGTAGTCGTTATCGACCAATCGATTACATTGACACTTCCAAAAATGCACCTAAAAGTGTGGTTATGCTAAAGCTTCGCTACAGTCCTCTTCGTGATTGAAGGGCTTTTAGCGAAGTGGACTCTCATTCTTTGCATGCTTTCGCTATAAGATAGCTACGCTACCGACAATGTTCGATGTATTATGTATTAAAAAGGGTTCACGGACACCATATTGCTTTTCAACATCCATTTTGTAACACAGTTGACTCTTTGAACACGGCCGTTTGTATTCGTTAAAATGCGTCGATTTACACTAAAAGTCAATTATTGCGATTACTTTGGTTAATATGAATTGCGCAAAGAATACCAAAGAAACTTACGCAAAGAAATTACGAACGATATAAATATTAGTGTGAAAATTGTTTAATTAGTTTTTAGAGATAATATCAACTAAATGGCTCACAAATTCAGACAACCGTCTACTGAAGCAATATTGATTATGCCTACTCGTATCTTCAAATCACAATAATAAAATGAAATGTCCAATGTAAACGTCGAATATTAAAATTTTATAGAATCGTTGAATTATTGTTAATATTCCTCTACGCATAAAAAATCAACTGTCATATTGAGAAAAGTATAGCAATCAATATCGATAGCGTCATAATCACCACATTTTCGATTGGATCGTATTGAAAAGCATCTGTACACAAATGCGTGGATCCGTTCATTCAAAATACCAAAGATAATAAACACACCCCTCGCCGATGGCAGGGATTTAAGAGGTAAAGGGGGGATTGGAAAATCTGACGGGACCCGGTCCGCGGACTTGGAACGGGAAGGGTCCTTTTAGACCGTAAACATATCGGGACCGTGGATTATTTTATGACGGACGAGCCTTTTGGGTGTAATCGGGCATTACACAGGTAATACCGATAAAACTCGATCGATATTTCGAATATTGGAAACCGAGAAATAAAACATCGCCCCTGCCGCTGAGAATTATTACGGCCTCGTGAAATAATGCCATCTGTGCGGAAGATTTTATGTTTGAGAGTATTTTTACTATCTGTAATGCGATAATTTGTGCAGTAACCTGCGCCGTAAATGACGCCATAAAATCACACAGACCAAACAATATAAAAATAACACTCGTTTATTGTTCTGTATGGAATTTGATATTCACGAGAGATTTGGTTATTATTTGATGGTTTTTTTTTATCTACCGATTATGTCACGGTTTATGTATCCGCATGTTTTTTCCATCAGTTATTTATGACAAGTCTGTAATACTGAGTTTTTATACGCAAAAAATGACAAACTGAGATAATTTAATAGTCGATAAAATATTTCTACAGGTTATTCTTTAAATTTCGTTAGATACATTCATATATTATTCGAGATGTTCTACATAAAAGTAAATCATAAATTGATTTATAAGCGTACTTAATCTGACATTAAAAATTAATATGATATCTGTATAGTAATAAAAAGTACTTTGATGTGTTCCAATATATTCTACAGTTATAAATCGTTATGAAGAAAGTAATTCAGAAAAATAAAATTTTGTTTTGGTATATAATTTTATGGATCATGTATCAATTTCTAAGGACTAAAAGTGTAAAATCGCCTCGACGTGGTCGCACAAACTTCCAATAAAACGAGAAGCCAGGAGGGTGGGTCCAGCCCCCGAGACAGAGCCCCTATCGCAAAGCCACCCACCCGAATGAGGGTATCAATCAATTTTATGGGTGTAAAATGTAGCCGCTGAGGCCGCATAGCGCCTCATATTCACTTAATGGAATATCAATATATAAAAAAGAAACAAGGAGCGCGATGGACACACTAACAGACAGGTTGAATGAAGAGGGTACACACGCCAGGTACGGGGGTGGGAGCGTAACCTTGTTCAAATAAAACATATCAGAGAAAGATTGATAGTCGATTATGCGATAGAATTTTGTCATTTTTTGTTTACTTGGTGTTTTTCATGCATTACTGATTGCTTTCTGGCAATTGATCGTCAGTACAACATATCTCATATGACATTGTCACGTTTTCTGGATCAAAATGAATGTAGTAAGTATATATTTTTTCTATAATATATCTATTTTATTTTCTTAAGCAAAGTTCCTAAAAAAAACCAAAGAGTTATAAATTATGAAAACGGCCATTGTTATTTAAATATTTATAGATGAATACTTTGAAACATTGATAAAAAAAGCATATTTTCTA
This sequence comes from Rhyacophila sp. 25_7, assembly GCA_036584705.1. NCBI lineage: Eukaryota > Metazoa > Arthropoda > Insecta > Trichoptera > Rhyacophilidae > Rhyacophila > Rhyacophila sp. 25_7. Next base: position 12,550 of record JAPMAE010002262.1, on the reverse strand, counting down.
AACACAGATGTCATACAAATGTATATTATCATATATGCGATTTTTAAATACAAAATTGGTAATAGTTACAGTTTTGGATTTTGCATTAATAATGTTTTGGAAGTAAGTTTCAGGAAAATTAAAATTTATTTTTCAAATACACGATGATAATTTTTAATAGCAACATTTTTAATTTCTATCGAGCACAGAGAAAACCGGAAAAATATGAGCAACATTACTTATAATGAATAGAAATATTTTTGCTTAGCGTAATTTCATTCATTATTTCAAGTAAAATATCAGCGATTTCTAAGTGACATAATTTATTCACTAGATGGGCCTCATCAAGTGATACTACACAGCTGAAATATAATTCTAACAATATTATTAAAGTAGACGGCGAAAAAATTAAATGGCTTCATGTGTTTTGGTGGTGTAAGTTCCCAGGCAAAAGCTTTTTTTCAATAGTCGAGACGGGAAATATAACACACCAGGCGAACAGCATGTCCAATTTTATTAAGAAGAAAAATCGATCGGGTCGATTGCTTTAAGTTGTAATGGTTTATAAATGCATGCTTTAAATAATTGACTCCTTATAGATTGATCTGACGAGTAGTGTATATTTTGCACGTGCAATCGGTCCCTAAATGGTAAATACAATGAAAAAAACATACAACAAAAACATGCAGATAGCATGATAGTAACTATAGTGAATCTACGTCCTACCAAATAACAAATAGCCCTAAAACATAATTAATTATAGTGATAACTATTGATGACCTGTTCAATTATTCTCATGATCTTCTATATTTACGATAAGTGAACAAAACGCTCCAAATAACCAAATAAGTTCAATAAATAAACAATTGGGTGTGTAATTTATAGGCCAAGGAGTGGCCTCGTTCGTGATGTCATTTATAATTGATGCATCCTGTTTAGGCACTTTTCCACTAAATGTGGCAGAGAAGCATGATAACACAAATAACAGGGTTACAATTAATTATATTGATCAAATACAAAAAAAAACATACTAAAAATTGTTATAGAAGAAAATAAAATAGTGAAAAGATAACTAAAACGCATGAATACACATTGTTGCATCAAATAATTTGTTTGTACGTACATAAAGTACCTACTGGCTGTTTTTAGTATTTTGGCTAAAAAGTTTATTGATACATTTTTTAAATTTCAATATATATATTATAATACAGTACCAGAAATACTAGAACCTTTTTTGATAAACATGAATACGTGAATAATCATATACAGATTAAATCCGCGTAAATAGCAAACATCGTGGGATCGTAAAAATTAGTTAGTTTTTCTGAAATTGTATTATATCGAATAATGCAAAATTGTACAATTTTTAACGAGAATTTATAAATATAAAAAGGACGTGCTAAATATACTTACAACATTTATGCTTAAATGTTTACCTCGCTAAAACTACTACTGTTACATTCAATTTAATTGTATAAACGTTTCGACCGGTTGGTTCTCCACCAAATTTTCTTAAATTCTTGATTTGTTAAATCGTAATAACGGGATTTTACCTGTGTGGATTCTTGATTTTGACAATAAAATTTTAAGTTAAATTTGATAGTTAAATAAGTATGTAGGATAAATTAGCTAATTATATAAATACAAATACTTTACAATAAACATAAAACGGCCAGGTAGAAGAGTAGAGAACAAAATACACAAGATTGAATAAACTGCAGAGAGATATAAGAGAGAAAAGATGTAGCATTTTTAACACCGATTGGCAATTAAGTTTGATTTACTATACGAGTACAACAAACAAATATATTTGATCTAAATAACGTGTGCTATGTAAATAAAAAATAAATATTGTTTCTCGACTATTCAGGTATCTTATCTACCTTAAGTAATTTTGCGTTTGCGTATGAAACTGAGAACAGCCTGTCTCTTTGCTTTTTTAAATAGAAGAAGAGAATGAATTCAATTACGCAAATTTCGAGACAGAAATGGTACACAAAAAAAAAACAAAAATAATATATAAGAGCGACAATGACGAAGTTGCTTCGGTTAAATTATGAGATTTGCATCTCGGGAGTTAAAAGCATTCCGCAGGCAGGTTAAAATTCTCACATTTTTATTGTTTTGTTTCTAGGCGGACAATGAACTCGTGCGGACGAAATAATAATTACGAAAATTTCAAATGAATGCCAACAGAGGGTACAGGCTCGCGTGAAAAGGGATGAAAGGGCAAAATTATTAATACGATGATTAAATATGTATCAATCATACGATCGAGCATATTTTCGCGGCACTTTTTTGTCATTAATTTGACTTTTGAGCTGTGAATTTCAAATGGCAACACATCGCTCACTGACACAGTTAATTTAGACAAATAAAAAAAATTGCTTGAAGAAGATAACACGAATCTAATATCGGATTTTACATTATCCCGACGTTCTGTGATCTCAACAATATTCGAGGAAGTTAATTTATACTATTTTCTTGCTTTTTATATGTTAATGTATATTTGAAATTCTTTTATTAATCATAGACGGTTTCAAAGTAGAAAGTACAATTGTAAAATGAATAATACATAGTGATTGAGTGAATCGCTTAAGATTTTTCTCTTAAATATGATAATAGAACTGGGATTTCTACCTTCATAGTAATCCATTGAAGTTAAAATCGCTGCACATACTTCACCAATCTCTAATGTTAAACCTGAACATTTGAAATCCTTTTTGATTCACCGCATGAATCAGACCCCTACATGATACAGTGAGGATTAGGTGCGCTATGAGAAGGGCGAGAACCTCAGAGAAGTACACACAGTTCGAGGCTCTTCAAAATAAGGTGCGGGGAGGGACTCGAGTGCCGAGGGGAAGGAATGAGAGGGAAGGGAAGCTTACGGGGACATTCCACTGTACAATGAGCAATTTAAAAATTCAAAAACTCGTTCCGGCAGGCGTCTCGCGGCGTCTAGCTGCGTTTCTTTCCCTCATATTTCAATCTGAACAGACCGTCTGACTGTGTCCTACTCTCACATGTTACACTCCCAACAGCCCGCCGAAGACGATGCGATACGGATGGTGTGTTTACAACAACTTCAATTGTCCAAATGGGGAGATGATTTTTGAAACCTAGCCGGGTGTGAACGATACGCCGATAAACTTCCACATATATACAAGTACAGAAAACAAATCTAATTAATACTGAAATGAAATATGATAAGAAATACATGTATGCTAATTATTACTAAAACATTAAGGTATGTAAATGTCAGTCAGGCGGTATATGACTGCACGCATAGTTTAATGATTTATATAGAATATTTAGGTATACTATAAAAAGGTGATTGATAAGAAAGTTATTTAATGAACTGTTTAATTAATACTTCATGTATAAGAATCTGTCTGATTTGTGTGTAACAACAAAATCTCCTAAAACTCAAAACATTTCTAATAAAACAAAAAACTAAGTTATTTACGCAAATTTTTCTTCAGATGAATGAAGCAGACATTACAATAAATAATAAATAATTGATCGTTCAAACTGGAGAAATTAAATTACTTTGAATATATTTTCAGTCTGCAAAAGTTTCCGCCAAGTGGGCAGGAATCCAAACATTTTTCGCATACCTAGTACAATCGGCAATTTAATAACAGGGATAAATGTTTTTCTTTCAAAGAGAAAACAAACAGCCCCTCCTTAGATATGGCGAAATTCAGAATCACACAGCTCAAATAAACGACCCTCAGAGCTGTATCAAAGTGGAAACGAAATGAGCGTAAATAAGAGTTTCCAAACAATACGACGACTTTTCTGATAATAACATTTTTATTTCACATAATACTCGTTAATAATCTATAAAATAACACTATGGATGAAAATGTGTCCGCTAAAATTATTGATATTGAAAATGATACGACGTATATTATGTAATGACTGTAATTAAATAAATACTAGATTTAAAAAAATGTTCTATATGTTTATGAACACTCGTATATTGTAATACTATAAAAGCTGAACATTTTATTTTAATATATGGTTTTCCGAAAAAGAAATATATTAACAGCATGGTTGAGAATAATGGAAATGGTAACATTGAAATATTCGAAATAAAACTGCACGTGCAGTTACAAGTCTGAATCTAATAACACACTATGATCGATTTGTTAACTAAAAGAACTGTCATTTAACAAGAAAAATAGTGCAACCCTATACATTTCACGTATTTAGGCAAATGAGATTAACCCTTACAGAACAAATTTGACAGGAGGCACAAAAACGTATTTTAATGATTTTTAGTCAGTCACATAAACACAAAGTGCATGATGACAAATAAATAAGTGATTTATTTTCCTGATCTGATAATAAAAAAGTTATTAAAGGAAAATCATTGAAATTAAGGGTTAATGCTTTTTTTCTTTCCATACAAACTTAGTAAGTCGTTTTTTTTCAAAATCTAAAGCTGAATTTCGATAATAATTCAGCATTTTCAGCTTAATTCCTTGTGACATAACGTGTATTTAGATGTGTACATTGTGATTCTCAAATAAAAGCACTTTTCAAAAATCCGAGGGTTAAGCCCTTTTGCCTTAACAGGGTCAATATACAATTAAGCTGCTAACGAAGTTTTAGGATATACTTTTTTCTATTTATATCTACTAATAACAACATTGTTTCGGCACGCAAGTTATTAAATTATATTCACACCTTACGTTAGGTCTCACATTTTTGTTGGCAGTGTATATACGTTTTTTTTATCACAAATCGTCAATTAATATTAGGTAGTATAAAATAAGATGGGAATTTTAGGAGTAATATCAAATTTACAACAGATCACAATGCAGAAATTGCAGAAATGAAATATTTTATAAAATGACTACTTGAGGCATTTTTATGATTTATAAAATGTAAGTCGCTAACCATGCAATATTAAAGTTACACATTTGTAAAACAAGGGGAAAATTGTTTCTATTGGTAATTGTATGCTTTATCAGCAATAACCGTACAAATTTACATGGTTGATGGCTTAGTGGCTACTATTATATTTTCCATATTCAATAACTGCAGCACGACACATTTTTATTTTGCTGAACAAGTTATACACAATGTGATTTATTTTAGTTTATATAAACATTCTGTGAAATGACAATCAATGAACATAAAGGTTTGAAACGTTATTTATTCATATTAAAACAATGAATCATTACGGGATGAATATTAGATTTGTGATTAACACACACATAATAAGAAAACCGTAAATCGACTTATATATGATTAAGGATTAAATATAGATAAAAGTGGGTATATGTGGCCATTCTTATTTGGGAATAATATGCATCTGAAAATTTTAAATTTTAAATACGATACAAAATATCTTAAATATAGAATTTAATAAATGAAATACTGTACAAAATTTAGCATAAACCTGATATAAATAATACGAAGAAAAAATCTTAAAAATAGTTTATCACACATTTCAACAAGAAATTGTAATTGATAAACGAGTATGTATTTTCAAACAAAATTGCATACATTGAAATCAACCATTAAATGTCAAAATATTCGGAGCCGCCTCAAAAATTCAATGTTTCTAATATTTATTATTAGTATAGCGCAGCCCTGCTTAGATCGTATATTCAAATGTGTACCGATATATTTTATTTAATCTACATAAAAATCTTTAAGTATTTTTGAAATCATATACCTTTGTATATAAATACACCTACTGCAATAATCCATACATGCAAGAGAAAAACTATTGCTAAGCATCACAGAATGCACTAGTTCTTGTCGACAAGAGCTTTCGCTTTACTTGTTGCACTGTCTGGTTGGTGCATTTGTGCAATGTGCAAGGGAGGTTACGCCGCATATTGTGTTGGATGCGCTGGCTGGTTGCACTCGCTCAAGTGCATGCAGCCAACGTGCCGACAATGAGCGCTGCACGAGAGAAGGCGGCGTGACGGTCGCCGAATACACGCCACTCGAGGTTTTATCTTGGCCTCGCTTAGAAATAAATATTCAAGCGATAAAAGACTACGCTAAAAACCAAAGCTTTTAGCACACATTTTGATATTATGTGTTAAGTTAATCAAATAATAGCACGAATCTATTAGTGAATATAGAAACTATTAGAAATTGTATGTGTAACTATAAAAAATTCCAATATTTTAAAATGAGTTAATTTTGCTATAACTAAGGTTATTTATTATTGACGGTCAGTGGCGTTTCACCATTATAAAAGGTTTTTTTTTATATTTTACTTTGAAAAAATCTCGTTTAAAAAATACGACCCGTTTCGTCTGTCAATACGTTACACAATTGAAAATATTGTAATATAGAGTCCATTTTATGTTCCAGGGCTATATTGCTTGGCTACCATTTTGATTTGGCTGTCATTTGTCAGTTCATCTGGAGAAAGTGATCAATAACAATTTATTATGAACCATCTGCTGCCAAAACAATGTGTTGAAATTATTGAAACATTTCATTGGATTTCAATGAAAAGCTTCAACTGAAATCAACAACCATTACACCCTCGTAGAGAGACCACATGGTGCGCCATTTCGGCCAGCAGCATCATTGGGCTATATTTATCTAAATATGCTAGAGGAAATACTGTTACAGTTACAGGTTATCGCTATCGTGACCTTTCTTCTGCCCGAATGCAATCAATTAGGCCTATAACAAATGTGATTCCAACAGACGGTGCCATATCACACACCTCGTGCTGCGATGAAAATTTTGCGAGATTTTTTTTTCGGCCGAATAATGCCAAAAAGTGGTGATATCGACTGGCTCCCATGATCCCCTGATTTGATCACCCTTGATTATTTCAAATAGACCATATACTTAAACGCACCTGTACATTTTATGGAGATAAGTAAAACTGTGTGTTCGTATTGTAAATATTGATCCCTACGGGTCAAGTAAAGAGATATATTGTGAAATGAAGTTATTTTAACGAAATTGATTTTGAATCAAAAATATTATAAAAAATACATTCAATTTAAATAAACAAGCATAATGGAGTTAAGCACTGTTAGATAATTTGAAATAATAAAGAGATTTATTAAAAGCGTTTACTCAACGCAAAGAAATGTCAAAATTGTAGAATACAATTGGTAGAACTATAAAATAATGTTAATCAAAAATAAACGAAATTAAAATGAACGCATAGTTAGTTTGAATTCACATACCCCGAGGCATAATCCAGGCAGAAGTGTCATTTATATATTGTTTTAATTATACACTAATAAAAACTATTCGATGATATGTGTATTAAATCAAACTATTTTTTAACACCAACAATAGATCACAAATCAGAGATTTACGCTAAATTGCAAGTAAAAATAATAGCGTTTGGTTATATAATATTGAACATCAGTATGTTCACACTAATATTAGTTGAGAATATTAAATGATTTCAATGATATTAATACTAATATTAAATTTGTTACTTGAAACGAAAACAAAAGTCAATCGAAGGGCGACCGTCAGCGCGATTGTTAGCCGCATATCTGAAACATGGCGAAATGCAATTGCAGGTAATAAAAGGGCAAGTGTAGATGTGTATGCAAGGAAGGGCTCGACGGTCTGCGCGAGGAAAAGAGGCGAGCCAGGGATGCGCGGGAAGAGAGGGGAGGTCGAAGGCCGCCCGGTCGCGGAAACCGAGAGCCTTCCAATGCACAATGGGAATAAAGTAGAACACAAAAGAGTTTTAGATCGTGGACATTAATTAAAATTATACAATAATGGATACAATAATTTATAATGAATACTAATGTTAATGTATCAGGACGATAGTAAATACTTTACATATTCAAAAGTTATGCTCTAAAGTCTAAATGTTTACAGATCGTACCTATCTATAATAAATGTCGAAGATGATGGCTCAATGAACATGTCCGATTGTTATTTCGTGGGTCGCGAGGTCAATCCTGTAGCTAGCTAATCACAAAAATTCAAATGTTTTATTAATTTGAATATACGGCCGTGACAGTTGTGCTGGATTATTCTTAATAAAAAACTAGCATTTAAAACCAAGCAAATATTGTATTTACCGTATATTTGATGTTAGTACAAGTAAAATAACAAACTGATTGAGAGAATACAATAATCGTCACTATTAAGAATTGCAACAGCCAATAAAACGAGATGTTTCAAAAAGATGGCTATGAAGGACGAGTACTTATCTTAGTTTTCTATTTAATATTCGAAACGTTTTGTATCCAATAACCTATATGAAAAATTTACGAAGCTTTTCCTTAAAAGCTGATGAGATATAGTATTGACTAAAGACTCTAAAACACATGCTTAATTAGAATGTAAGGAAATAAAAAAAATATCAATATTTAAATAAGATCAAGCTTAAATGTCACAAATAAAAAATATATACCGAGCGTCAGATTTTCACATTAAACTTTCATGTTCAAATTTTACTTGCATACCACACATAATTTCCTGCCATAACGGCAGTAGATTTAGTTATTTAATTTCTATTTTTATCGGTACATCTCTTCTTATACTTAGTCGAAAATAAATTACCTATGTTAGGGTTTTTCTTAAATGTTATTATTAAAAGTTAAATTATTGATGTTTATTCATTATAGTTATAATCAATTATAACAACTGCCATGACCGGCACAAAGAAACAAAGTTTATGTTTATCACTAATCGGATCGGCGCTTGAGAAAGGTGAGGTCAAGCGAGGAGTGGAAAATGTTCGGGTGAAATAATAGGAGAAGGCCATGTTTTAAAATGTTCAATGAGGCTTCAAGTCGCGTCACCGCCTGATTCTTTTCAGACTTGGCCACACAGAAATATAAATATTTGATTTAATTCAAATATTTGAAATTGAATAATAATTTAAATTCACATAATTTCACTGTTTTAATGAAAATAAGTATAGTTCACTAAACACACTATCATTAAAAATGTACACTTCAGATTTCAGAATCGTCTGTTAACAAACACTATTTTTTGTTACAAAGAAATCAACGATTGATTTCCAATAACCAATAATGTAAATATATATATGTAGTTAGCGAAATGCATCAAATAAAAAAAATGTTAAAAATACATCTTCACTAATACAATTACAATAGCAGATTAAAAATTCTTATAACTAATATAACATACGAAGAACTGACACTTAAAAGTCACCTAGATACTGTGACTTCTTGCATTTCAATCATCTTATAGTTATTTTATTTATAATAATTACGTTTTTATACAAGCTATGTTCACTAAAAGATACTTGCATGTTTACTTAAATGTGATTATATTTTTTTAAATAGTACCGAAGACAAAGAAATTACAAAGAATCATCATATTTATAAAACATTACACTTAGTTACATAAATAACGTTATTTTGAAAAAAAAACTATACATATCTACAAACTAGAGAACATCTGTGACAATCTTAAATAAAAACCATTCATAAAATATTTCTTCCAAAATAAAATCTATATACATGTATTAAATAACAGCACGTTTTTGTACCACGCAAGAAAATCGTGATAATCGGATTATTTGAATCCCAATATAAAGTCAATCGATGGGCTCAGCTTCGAGTGTGAGAGAATGAATGAAAAACATGTTTTCGTTAAGACACCTATGTACTCGTATATACATAACAGTATGGCTTCGCGTCTACTGAGCAAGACGTATTATTTGAAAAAATTTTATGATTTTTTTCTTATTGGGAACACAAACACTGGAAAAAGACATTAGTGTCTCATATAGCTAATATCTATATATTGATTTAATATAAAAAATATTTACGCAATAACTTAAAAATATTTAAGGAATGAATAATACATTTACAATTCTGTTTACGATAATATTTAATTAAATAGTATTGAGTATTCTTCAGCGCTATGAACAACGCGATCAATTATTGGATTAAAAAGGTAATATAAAAATATAGTTATTTTTTTAAACGAACATTAAAGTAAATTGTTTTTTGTGAATTCAAATACTAAATAGTATTTACAAATCATTAAACTGTAAAAAATAAATTAACTAAAGCGCACGTCATAAAAAATATTTCAGTAAACGGATCCTCTCGAGTGAAAAGGTTGAAAAAACTATTAAAAATACTAGTTCGTGAAGTGAACGATTTGAATTATTTATGTGTTGTTGACGGGAAAAATGCTATTATGTAGTGACCATCCGTTGTGATATTTATGCGGCCTTGTAGAGAAATAAATACAATTAGTGGAGCCCGCGAGTAAGGGACGCCGGCCGCCTAGAAAGCGCAATAAACTCCAGCTCTGTGCTGCGTGACGTAAACAACAATTAAAAAAATTATAACAATATGAGAAGTAATTGCTTCAATTAAAAATAAGAAAACCAGCCACCGCGAGAGCGCGATGATATGCGCACGCGAACAGTCTCGCAGAAACAAGAAATTATGTGTAACGCGTCATAATAATGTTAGATGAACGTGGCAAAATAGTAAATTAAATTTATCAATTATTAAGAATTATATCGCGACACTTCCAACATACATACTGATAAAAATGAATGTTACATTTCATAGTTCACATAATTCATTTAAATATATTTTTGTTTCAATGTAAATTAATATATTATATAAAACATATCACAGTACGGTTATATTTAAAGAATTGAGGGATATTTGGAATGTGCTTACCATTAAACATTCATTTTACTTAAGTTACGCATTAATTCATTTAAAAGAAAAAATACAGTTGCATTATTACCATGGCCAACTTACGAATTATGTAATGCATACTCGTATTCTATAAACTGAGGAAATACCGTAACATTATTTTACCGTAAATTGACAGCAAGTAGTTATCAGTTGCCTATTGAAATCTTGTATAACGGTAACAATTAAATTAGAAGAAAGGAACGATCCATAAAACAATTAAATACAAGTTATGGGACAAACAAAAAAATAATTATAAGTATTCACTGAACACTGTCTAAATATAGTGAAGCATGAAGCTCAATTATTATCTTGACTGAGCTGTACGAGTATGTCGAATCACATACAGCATTTAATAAAATTTCATAAGACATAAACAATAAGCATAAAACTTCTGCCCAACTATCGATTCTAATAAATACAATCACATTACATGATAAAGTTGTGACTGTTAATATTAATTCTTTACGGAATATAACTTACGAGTATTTATTCCATAAGCAAATTAAGTATAATATAAAAATCTCAATTAATCGAAAAAATGGGTACATGAATGGTCTTAATAAATCTCTGCCAAAATATAAGCGATAAAATATACGCATTTAGTATACGGTATTGCATCCCATATTTTATGTGCACCGATATCTTGTTTCATTATTACAGTATGTTAAAACAGCTCAAGAAATAAAATATTGAACATACTCATAAATGTCGTGCTACGCTCCTTATGGATACTTGAGGCTCCAACAAGGATTTTTCGCAGATACATATCTCCATATCTGGTAAACATAGCATTCTACAAATTAAGATGAATAGTTCTCCCCATTTAGTTATTTAAAGGACCAATTATATTGTTTTTATCAAATCAAATTATTATAGAATAATTATCCATATAACTGGAAGAACTACCAGTGTTCATGGAGCATGAGTTTTTAAAAATACACAATTGGTTTTTTTATAAACCATTTTATTGAATTTGGGATTTCAATACGAATAGTCTTGCATTGAAACGTACAAATCATTTAAAAAAAAATAGTTTTTTTTTCACTTGCGATGACGTACACATATGATGAAATGAAATAATTATTTTGAGTTAGTTAACGTGACTTAGTTTAATAACAGTATTTCAAAAATATTACGGCAATATAAATACTACTTTTAAAAAAAAATAAAGGGGATTATTTCGCATGGAGTGTGTAAAAATAATTAAAAGTTATTCCGGACAATTAACCCTTCAAATAAATTACGTTGACTATACTCAAAAGATGTATGTTCAATAAGTAAACTAACATGAATAATGAAATAAAAGTAAATTTAATATTAGTGTCAAAATCAACTAATTGTCGATGAAATGTCTTCATTTTTCCATTCTTTTAACTATATCCGCTCCACAACCGAGCATATGAATCTATAAACTGTGAAGATTGTTTTCACAAAATTTTTATGATTAATAATTGTATGCAATAAGCTCCAACAATTTGGTCCATATCCTGGTTCCAAATGCATATGAAAAAACCTGTGTAATTTTTGTTTGAGATTCGAACCTGTGACCCTTGCTTGGCTCGTAAGCCGGGTGCGGAATCCACTCACCTATGAGAACCAAATCTATCAACCATTCTACCATTGCATATTAATTTGCAAAGCAATTTATCATTACATATAATAAAAATAGAGGGATAATCAAAGAACACATATACTTAAGATAACCATTATAAAAATGAAGTATGTAGTGCAATAAAAGAAATCATTTTACCGTTTGATATGTTTAATGACGAATGATGATACAAAGGTTTTTTTTTCAAAATGTGCCTCGAAATCCAGAATAAACCCACGTACTACAGGGTACTTTATATATCAAATGATTTATACAATAATATGCATTCAATAGGAAAATTATTATAAAT
>JAPMAE010002259.1:3080-17508 GCA_036584705.1 Rhyacophila sp. 25_7 | reverse complement strand
TCTCAAAGGTTACGTAACTTTCTACATTAAATATGAATGCAATTTACAATCAACTCCTATACACTTTTTGAGAGGGAAAATGTAACGTACATTAAAAATAACGCGTAACAATAAAAATTAACCCACCCTCCCCATTGTAAGATCATGTGTCTGATGGAGGTCACCTCCCAACCCTCAAGAGCGTTGCGTGGTTTATGGACGACCCTAAGATAGTCTAGGTTGTTAAATTGTATGGTACTCCTTCTTCATGCCTTTTAATCAGGTCATTAGTTGTCAGTTCAGCATCTCGTGATTGTAAAAAATGTTTGATATCAGAAGTGTTTAAATCACTATATCCTCCAGTTTTTCCTTGTTTTCCCTATTGTCATTGTTTCACATTGTAGATGTTTTCGTCGAGTTGAAAATACTTGATGTTCTTTATATACCGATCGTGCACTTACAATCGACTACTCAGACATCCCCAACTAACCAGTTTTGAGATATTGACAAAAGCAATATTCTAACGGTCACTATAAATCAAATATTATTGATAGATAGATGATGATATAACTTTGAGTAACCAGTCAAACAAAAATAATTCCAGATGCAGTGTTCAGTTTATTAATAAGACATTTAGAATATCCTAGTAATGAACCGTCAATATTCAAATTTAGGTTAATTCTTTACTAGTTTATCGGTTTTATCCTTCTTTGGTGGATTATTGGAATAATCTGAGTACTGAAATAGATAGAGTGCAACATTTTACATATAACTGCGTATTTAACTTTGTTTTTTTTTTGATTTGTCTGACTAATGAACTGAATGATCGACATATTTAAACATCTAAGCGCGTAAGCGACTGACAATTTTGAAATCGTATAATACTGAACTAGAAATGGAGGAATTAATATATTAAAACACTACCTGTTTTATATTTATGACTTCACACTATTGTAGGCACACCGTGTGTACAATTACTTCGTTAAATTTAACCTTAAAAGGAAACACAGCATCAACTTTCCTTGAATCGATTACATGCTAGGCGTCTGTGACTAATACATGCTTATATACCTTTATTCAAAACGTTAAATACGTGGGATGTTGCTTTTATGGAGATCAAGTTTCATAATACTCACCATATGGTCGGTAGAATCGTTTCTCTCGCCATTTTCATGCAGACGATAAGATTGCAATAAAAAAATGTCGTTTGTGCATGGATTTTCTCGATGTATATTTTGGAAGCAGATGCTAACTTTAGAGTCTTTAGACCAAACCAAGGATCGGTACTTGCTGTCTCAAGTTACTCAAGTACAAGCCTTTTGATAGAAACCTCCTTTTAGATATTTATAAAATATAACAAATTGAGACGTCTATGCCGCAATTCAAATGGTTTCTAAACAAAATCTAAACTAAACCATCAATTGATAGATTGATAAACTTCAAAACCAATAGGTGTTTGATTATATTGTGTACTTATATTTTCTGATACTGTAAAAATAACGCATATTTTAAGGAAAATCAATATTTTTATAAATTGAACACATAATAAAATAAAACTATTTATTTATCTGTTTAAGGTCGACAGGTTGACACTCATTGGCATGAAGTGGAATAATTAGAGGTAACAAAATAAAAAATAGCGCCTCGAATTACGAACAGCAAGTAGAGATTTGATATTGGAAATCTCTTTCAAATATGATTCAATATTTTTATCTGATATTAATTTATCATTTTTTTTAATGTTACTGACATCTATATATTATAAATGATAACAAATTATTAACGATGTGTTAATAATTTTATTTAATAACACAATGCTTATTATCAATATGTTCAGATGCCGCTAGCAAAATATTTTACTAAAGTACTTACATAAGGGCGTCAATAAACCACCTAACGCTCTTGAGGCACAGGGACCACCAACGTCTACATGATGTCACAAGGAGTAGGGTGGGTTAATTTTTATTTTCACGTTGCACTTTTCCTCTCAAAAAGTAGATGGGAGTCGATTGTAAATTTCATTCTTATTTAATATGCTAAGTTACGTAATCTAGGAGAGGAGGGCGGTGGGTGTCAACATGGTGCCTATGGAGGGGGAAGGTAAAACGTAAGAAAAATGGTTACGTGGTTTAAGGATGACACCAGGTTTTATTGATAAAAAAACTGTATCTCTCCTGGTAATACTACATATTTTGGACTTTTTGAAGGACCCACCACTGGCCCATCAGTACTAACAACCGTGATTGTGCGCGGTCGCCTGCGTGACCCTTCACGAAAACAATGTTTTTTCTTGTTTCCCAGAGTTTGATTTTAAACCTGCCTGTAGCGAAGCCGCACAGCATGGTTTATCCATGTACAGTGTGGTAAAAATGTAGAATCTAGTAGGAAAAGAATGAGTAGCAGTCAGCCTCTTCACTCAGTTTCCGGTGGAATAAGGTGCCCTATGCACCCCGTAGTGCTGACGACATAGTCAGCTCGACTACCTCGGCTCGAGACCGACGAGTCATTTTGGGAGTCTGTGCAAAATCGCTCCCCGTAAGATGCCGGAAAATTACTAAAAGCCTTAAAATTGGCCATGGTTAATACAATGTCCGCGTGTCCTATAGGACCCGTGTGATGGCGGATCCTGGTGAATAGCTCTGGTAGCCGTGACCGCATTTACAATTTGGCCTATTTACTAGCTTTGATTATGACAAGTCAGAAATTGACTGGTCCAATGGATGTGTGTGAGTGTCTTCATCTCGTACCTTCATTTCACGTCTGGAAAGAATAGATACGTTTGTCGTGCAACGTCGGATGCCGTCCATATTTGTACTGCCATGCAAAAGTTGCGGAAGCGTCCTTTAGACCAGTTTCCTCAAAATAACTTCTCTGTAGATATAATAAATAAATGAAGAGCGCCTAGAAAAGTATGTAAGTTTTTTGTAAATAAATCGATAAATGTATTTTATTTTTCTAAATAATTACATAGCATGTCAACATACCATGCGAACAATGTTGTGGTCAAATATGTGGTAAAATAATACTCTGCTCGTCGGATATTAAAAAAAAACACATCCGCTCCGAGACGACAGCATATTACGGGAAAATCAGACTGAGACTATGAAAGCAGGAATAAGGTTATGAATGACTTTGTGGGCTATGTGGGGATAATGATTCTCGTGATGCGTGTCACTATATGACTACTGTCATAACAGAAAAAATAATACGAAGAAGATTTTGGGTTCATCCATATGTTGAAAAAAAATTGACCGCTGATTATTCGTTGCTGCAAAAGAACTCCAAATATCAGATGCGAATGTTTTTACGTTCTATCGTACGTCTAAAAACAGTTATTTTACAACATAATTTTATAACAAAACTTTATTGTAATCAGTCGGACGAGGAGCTGGGTGATTCAAGTCGAAAGTGAGTCGACAGGTTGAGTAGCCTACAACTGATTATTAACACGTTACTGACTGGTTAGTAGCGCCGTTTGCAGTGTCCCATTCAATTACAAAGTTCTGACTCATGGCGAACAGGTCGGTGATTTACGTCAGTTTTGTGCAGACGTCCTACGGGTAAATCTGATGAAAACTGTGGATTACAATTTTACAATCGAGTTTTTAAAAAATATTTACGAGGGTAAGGTGAACAGTTCTCGGCCTGACACGGAGATGGCGTTTCAATCAGCAAAAAAATATGTTTCCCGCCTGGGTGCACGTGTCATTAGTTCGTATACTAATTGACAACATTATTTGTATCGTTATTAAATTTAGGTATATTATTTGTATCAGTTTCATTGAATTCTGCGGTAATAAAGATATCATTCCGAAATTGCTAACACCATGAAGACATCATTAGATATATGGAATTATCTAATCAAGGAATTGCCTTGATCTTTTAAAAGTTTGACACTGACCAACATTAGGTCAATCGCATTTTAAAATATAACATTGCGCAATGCGACATATATATTATAATCATTTTTATAACATTTAATGTTGATTAACGGTGGGAGGTCACTAGGAAGTCGATTTTTAATTTTTTCAATGAATATATTTAATAATTATCATATATAAAGAAAATGCAGATATCAGAAGTCCAAAGCTGAACTCGGCGAACAGATAATATTCATTTGGAATTAATATACTTTTTTATGAAAATCAGAGCCGCATTAAGAGCCGTAGATGCTCTAAGCACTAACTAAAATTGTTTAAGAATGAGAATTAAACGCATTCAAAATATATAAAACGTACTTATATTTTAATAGAGTAAACATTAAGACCTGGATATGCTATTGAGATAGTCATTTAGAAACTTTGAGGCTTTGAAATTTTGAAAACAAGAATGAGGCTATAAATCCACACGCAATTAACATCAATGACAGTTGGCAACTAAATTAAGAACTTTTTATGAGTGAACTTTTTTATCCATCACTAATTTCAAACGCGTCAATACTTCTTCAAAATTTCTATGATTTCCAATCTGCAAGTACAGTGTATTTTATTTTATTAATAAGAGAGAACGTTTTTTAAACAAAACTTTAAATTTTGGCTATAAATTTAATTACTTTCATAAATTAGGCTGTACAAAAATCTTCCCTTTCCGTTGATGCTCTTAGCTTGTGCTTGATTTGCTTATGGGTTGATCCAGCCTCACAATTTCAAGAGATACATATGATAAAAGCAAATACTTAAATATTATGTCGAATGTAACCAATACGAAATTTCCACGTATTTTATCAATTGATTACAACTTATCATTTTACGTAATTGCTGGTTCTTAAGATTGACCCGAAAAGTCGCTTTAAAAGTGTATTTACACTCTAAATTAATTCCCAAAGTTCGTGCAGAAATAAAGGATTTTCAAAAGCCATTGTTCAAAAACACATCAGTACTTATTTAAATCGTTTCTGCCTTAACTGCTAAATTCTCTACTTTCTATGCAGTACGATAGTTAGATATAAGACCAGTGACAGGAGGGAACTAGGGGTACGACTATAACGGGGCCTAGATTTATGGATGCCACATCTCACGTTTTAATTGTTATATTTATAGATGACATTTTTGAAACCGATTTTTAAAATTTTTCTCTTGTGTTTCTCGTTTTTTAAACAAACACATTTCGACAGACATCCATTATGTCCATTCACGCTAAAGCTATTGACATTACATTACAGTTTACGTTTCGTTCGAAGTATTCTCATTTCTTTCAGGGGCGGCCGAAAGGTCGAGTGCTTATTAGAACTGTTCTAAATATCCTTATGAATGTTCTAGATTCATCACATCTAACAATGTGACTTGTCCATCGGAATCCCTTGTCCACAAGACGTTAATTACGTTAGGACTATATTGCCCGAGATGCCGTTATATTAATTTTCTGACTCTTAAAAGAATAACAAATCTTACTATGTATTTCAAAAGGCTGGGTTCGACTGGCCATCGAAAAATCAACGTCTGAGCCAACTCAATATGACGTATCTGTGTCTGGTAAATTTAACTGACCTCGCGGTTTAATATTTGATTGAGTAACGATACATGAAGCGTCTAGTTACAAAAAGCGATATAAGCACATTATATCAAAATCGAGAAAAAAATACGTTCGTTTTCTACGCACGATTTTACACTATGTATGAAAATTATATGTTCCAAAACCCAATATAAACTTAAGTAAAATGTTAATGCATTGGAATATGTATGTCAAATCTGGTTGATTCCATGAGCATTTAAATATGTATTTCATTTTAAAGTTTATCAGTCAATAAACACCGTTATTTTGTTCTAAATTAAACATAGGATACGATGAGAATAAAGAAGCTTAACATAAAACAAGATTTTACCTTGAAACATAAAAACATTGGTTGCCGAAAATTTTGAAATGTGCTTATATCGCTTTTTGTAACTAAAAACTTCATATCGACAATATATATATATATATATTAAATCAACATTCAAAAAACTAAAAACTTTATATTTCAATTCGTTTAATTTTAATATTTATTGACATCGGAATAAATACAAGACTTAGTAACGTAATATTAATATATTTTCATACTATTGGTGTTTTCTTGTATGGCCATTGTATCATTTATTAGCAGACGCAATCTGAAACAAAAAGATATACAATTATAATATCGTACTCGTATGTATCAAATTTAAATTGCAGACACAAAAACGCTTAATATAAAAATAATATTTTGGTCATGACAACACAGTCACTACGTAAGTTAAAGCTTTAATATTTTTTGACAACTTAACACGTAACAATGTTGTATTTCAAGGATAATATTAATATTTACATTCGAGTAGTGAAATAAACCTTCTAATTGATGATTTTTTTTGCGAAAATATGCGTAAAAACTATGTTATTATTATAATATAATAGCTTATTAGCAAGGATTCAGTGGAAAGAAAATTTAATGATATTGAACACTTTGTAGATACTACGATAGACAAAAACAACGTACAATATAAATATAAACATGACTGAATTAACGTTTTTTTCTTTCTTCAGAGAAACAGACTGAATTTCAGTATAGTTCTAGAATAGAGCAGGGGTAACAAAATTTTCTTCCTCGATTGTACAGCCAAATGGATTTTAAATATAGAAATGTTTTTTACACTTGCATCAGTGTTGTTTAAAACATGCGTTCGCTTTAAATTCGCTTTGAAAAAGTATAGACGCATATGTACGTCAAACATCAAGCAATAAAATACTTGTATTGGGAGGATGAGGATGACCTACCCCAGTCGGGAAAGGATAAGAAGCGGCATTTAAAAAAAAATATATTTTGGTCTAAATTATATATGAACAAAAAATAATATTTTTAATAAGTATTCAATTAAACAAAAATGCGTGTTGACCTTCGGATTATCACCAACCTTGATTTTGATTATTTTAGAAAGGGCGGCAAACTGGGGACCGCTTCAGGTGGCAAAAGTTCTAGGTACGCCACTGTATTCGTTCATAATATATAAAAAAAATATATCCGTCGCAAATTTTTGTTGGAAATGGAAACTTGGTTAGTATTATATGCTAATTTTTTTACAGCATGAAAAATAGTCAAACTTGCGTGTGGTTGGTCATTAATCTCAACTCAACTATCACCCGTTGCGGTGCAGCGCGTAATTTGATTATTTTTATTTTTTTTAATCCAAAAAAACAATATTAACCCACTGCTTGTAGTTTTCTCTTCATGGAGGCGATTGCGCATAATCGTGGTTGCGTGTATTGGCGGGTCAGTGGGTTCTCAACACCTGGTATATTCGTAGAGCTTATAGCCAAGACATTGAACGCGGTCAAGTTTTGGCCGTCGTCCGTCTCTGCGACATACTTGCATTTAAGTCACACATTCCAATTTTAACGAGTGCATTCAGTTTTATACCGCACACAACACGATTATTTTACACAGATAATTTTAGTAGACTGTTTAGTAGATATTAGAGAACCTTTGGCCAGGTCAATGGACGATTTAGAAACGTAAAAAAATGTCAAATTTAAGGCTAAAATAAATATTTTTGTAAACTTGGTTAAGATATTAAATACTTACTATTTGTAACGCAACCGCATGAAGATTGTTGCGGCTGCGGCTGCATCATGATCTGTGGTTGAGAGTATACGATCGGCTGTACTTGGGGTTGAGAATATATGATCGGTTGTACTTGTGGTCTAGAGTATACAATCGGTTGTACTTGTGGTTGTATCGCTTGGTACGTAACCTGTTGTTCAACCGGAGGTTGAACTGATTGTTCGTATATGTACATAGTGGGTTGCTGAACGGGTGCCGGCATAGTCTGCACCACTGGACGATTCACGATGGGTTGGGTCATCCTCATTGTATACGATTGGGCGATGGGTTGGCTAGCAACTTGCGGTTGGGCAATAATTTGAGGCTGTTGGAGCAGTGGCCGCGGTTGTACGCAGCTTGTACCCGTGCACATTGGTCCTAATTGTTGTTGATTAATACATTGCGAGTATCCGCGGAAATTCGTTGTTAGACCGCACGGGATTTGTGCTGAAACGTCGGTTATGGCCAATACTGCCAAACTGATAAATACTGCGAAGGCTTTCATCTGGAACAGGAAGATATTTTTATGTTTTAATCGGAATACTTCACTTAAACCTGGGCTCCAAAACTCAAAATGGGCTTAGACGCATTTTAAAACAAAAAAACTGTATCAGAACTGCAAGAAAAAAGTATAGGAAAACAAGAACTCTCTTCATTAGATTATTATTTTAATAAATGAAATAAATAAATCTCTTTCTTACACTCGATTCATAAAATTATAAACATTGAAATAACAACAGAATGTAACTTTTATATTTGTTATAATATTCACAAATAAGTCGCAGAATGATAAGCAGAATGCCCTAGGCCCGTCTGTATGTTGTTAAACATGCAGTAAGTCATGCAGCCAATCGATACAAAACAAAAATGGTGTTAAAATTGTGTAATACATACTAGATGAATAAAATTTTACTTAAATGATGTTTTAATATATTTAAAATGCAAAAATAATTAAAGGGATACCATTTAATAATGAAAAGTAAAAAGCAAACTGTTTTATTTCATACATTGATCTTTCAATTTCATTTATAATACTGTATCGTTTAGTGATTTTCGGTATTAGACTGTTAACTTGAATAGAAAAAAGTTGTTTTGACTTTTTAAAATATATTTGTAGAAATAAGTATGTATACTGCATCATTATTAAGAACAGCAGAAATCAAAGCATATAACATAATATTTTTTCAAGGTAACGAATCAGCGGCGTGGGTGCCACATAGCTAATACATGGAAAGCATGACGGCCTGAATAGCTGGCTCTAATGGTTCAGGGCCATTTTGTCATTTTTATATAAAATCTAGTTCAGCTACTACATTTTTATAGGATTCGGTACGTTTGTTTGATATCGCAATTTTATTTTTAAAGAAGACAATGAAAACGAATCGATTGCCCAGAGATATGGACACGTTTGATGTATGTGACATTTTATAGAAGTCATTGTTAAAAGCATTCGACTGAAGAATATTTCTGTAGTTTTTACACGAGGGCCCAGAATTTAAGAATTGATAGCTACACCAATGTGACTGACACAAATATATTATTTTGCTCAAACTATACACCCAAAATTCTCAAAAAAGAGTTTAAATAATTGACGAAACTAATTTTAATGTGTGATACGACTAAAATGAAGACCGTTTAAAATCTCGGCTGTTATTTCGACAAATAATAATATAAATGAAGTGTATAGTTAAAAAAAAGCAATATTAACACATTTTGTCGAAATCGAAAAAAATACGTTCGTATTTTACGCCCACTTTTACACTATGTGTGAAAATGTTATGTTCCAAAACCCAAACTAAATTTATGAAAAAAAACAAGTGAAATGTTCATTGGAATATTTTAAATCTGTGTTGATTCCACGCGTATTTGAATATTCAATTCACTTTAAGGTTTATCAGAGCTAATAAACGCCGTTATTTTATTCTATTTTAAACATTGAATACGATGAAAATATTTTTTTTTAACATAAAAAACATTATTTGCTGACAATATTAAAAAGTTTTTACCAGCGTCTAGACGCTTCAAGAATAGTTTCATTTTATTAAGATACTATTTATTTATAACGTTAAATTAGTTTTTGACACAATTTATAATATTATTGTAATGTATTCAATATTAACATAAAACAATTACGTATAAAATTTAAATATTACGAAAAAAAAAATGAAATTATTCGTAACATAATATTTTAGCATCGATATAAAATACGAAACGTGTATATATTGTAAAGAAAATATTTTAAATTTATTTGATTATTTCAAAAGAAAGAGTTTGGAAAGTAATATATTATCTTTAGTGAATTGTACAATAAACCTTCTTCGAAACTTACCATTGTGGTTCCTTGCCTTTTCGCGGATGCGTAAAAAATAATCGACTTCTGGAAAGTCTTCCGTTAGTTATTTATCTTTGTACATTTTTGATTTTATTTTTACTTAAGATCAAAACCATTGACATCCGTGCGCATGTTTAGGCATGCTACGCGTCTTGCAACCATTGCGAAATATTTTAATTATTTTTTTATATACATATAAAAAGAAAGATAAGACATATTTTAAAATAAATAATGAGAATGAATGGATTTTCTTTCTTCATAAAGGTAGACATATTTCCAGGATTGTGCAATTAAACCCCTCTCCGTTAATCCTGATTTGGTGAAATATGTTTATCTTACTCAAACACTATTTTTTATTAAAACGAATGTAGATTACAAAATATAATTTATTTCATACATTTTTCACATGGTGCAAGAAATAAAATGGAAATGAAGCCATCACTATAATGAAACAATATTACGGTTATCTAAAATTGAAATTTGGCAAATTCTTCCTTGGAGAGTTTGTATCTTCCATGAGCGTTCTCAAAAGTCGGACCTTCTTGAGCCGCAGCACCTGGTTGTGGCTGTGGACCGGGGTTTGATCCTGGCTGACCATCACCGGCCCAGCTAGTCGCGGCTGTCTCCATCTTTTCTTGAGATGACGCCGGTTCTTTTGGAGGCACAGCTTCAGGCTTATCAGCGTCTTTAATTAATATTTAAGTTTTTAATAGTAATCATTTTCTTAATCTCTATAATAAATTTATATGTTGGTTATTAAATAGTAGATTTATTATCCGAACAAAACATATTTCAATCCTTCAACATTCATCCAATTTTTAAACTAATGTGTCTTTGCATATACTTATTACTTCCTTGTAAATTTTAATCGATTATATTATAGCGCCGACTCACGATCCGGGGGTCTAGGGTTCGAATCCCATAACTGGCTAACATTGTACAAGTTTTCCATGTGTATTTGAAACCAGGACATGAACCAAATTGGTTGAGCTAATAACTGACAATAACAACTGGTAAAAAATTGTCAAAACAATCTTCATCTGTGAATATTCATATGCTTAATTTCAGAGCGGATATGTTTAAAAGAAGTGCCAGAAGCAAGTTGACTCGCACAACTTAAAACGTAATTTGCCAGACATATTTGAATATTTAGGATAATTTTAAATATGAAAACGCAGAGAAACGGCTATAATATGATCATTAAAAACAAAATCATGATAAAAAAACATTCGGCATATTTTTAAAGGAAATATTAAGGTTCTATTATTGCTTAAAAAATCATAGCTTGCCGGGTTGTGAGATTATGTCTGGCACAGAAAAGGTTAATACCTAAATATTGAAATAATAACACAGTTTTCAGATAATTTCACAAAAATCAAGACAGTTTTCATCAGTCGTAATATTTTTAATTGAGTTAAAATATAGCTCGTGAAAGATTTTTTTTAAAACTTTCTTTTCTACAATAAAATGGCGTTAAATCGATAGTCCAGTTCATTAATCAGACATCTCCAAATAACCAGTTTTGAGATATTGACAAAAGCAATATTCTAACGGTCACTATAAATCAAATATTATTGATAGATAATGATAAAACTTTAGGTAATTAGCAATACAAAAATAACGCCAGATGTAAAGTGTCCAGTTTATTAGTAAGACATTTAGAAATATCCTAGTAATAAATCAGACGATATTCAAATTTTGGTTAATTCTTTACTAATTTATCGCCATTGTTTTTTTTTTGTGGCATATTGAAATAATCTGAGTGCCGAAATAGATGGAGTGCAACATTTACGTATAACTACACATTTGACTCAAATTTCATTCTTTGGAGTTGTCTGACTAATGAACTGGACCGATATAAAGGAATGACAATTTATATTATGAACAATTAAATCGATTAAAATCGCCCACGGAAGGTCAGTGAACTTGTCCGGTTGGGCAAAGGTGGTGGGCTAGAGAGACCTCACACTGAATTTCGACTAGGGCGGGTGTGCCATCACTATTTTTTTTTTAAATCTCTCATATTTTTAACAGTTATATAATATGTTTGGTCTCGTTAGGCTAGTGGATAGGACATTTATCGAGGACATGGAGGTCGGGGGTTCAAGTAACGTAGCTGATTACAAACATTTTTCAAATATTTGTATTTGTAGCCAGAAGATGAACTCAAAATGGCTGAGGTAATAATTATTAACAACTATTTTTCGTAAAAAACAACGGTTAAGAAAATCTTCACACTGCAAAGATTCATATGCTCCAACTCAGAGCGGATATCGAATACTTTTATTTAATAAATTAATAAATAAATATGTAATGGTGAAATGCCATATTTTTACAATTCTATTTTACAAAGAGTTAAAACAAGAGATAAAAATATATTTGATTACTTGGAAATGATTTCTATTGTTTCATTTATTTAAGTTCTGTTTACGTGGAACGAATTACTTAAAAAAGGGATTTCTATATTTTTAGGAATAGGCAGCGGCGTACCTTATGGCAAAGTTGTGCAAAGTCAGAGGGACCAGAAGACTAGAGGGCTCTAAATATCGTCACACTCGATATGTATAACGAATTGACATATTATGGCCGACTTAAAATTATCAGTTTTTTTTCAAAATGCGTGAAAAGTAGATTCAGTTAATGAATATTTTTAAAACTCTTCACTATTCGATTGTACAGTATAATTCCGATAATTCATAGTGCCAAGAGACCTCGGGTTAATTACGAATTATAAGGATTTTTTAAAAAAAAGTAGGATTATGAGTAATCGAGTGCAAAAATGGAAAATTTCAAGTTAACGACATTTATTAAAAAATATGAAAAAACATTATATACAAAGGCACGAATCGTCCCTGTTGATCCCTAGAAGCAATAAAATATGTAAATAAACCGAATGCACAGAACTTGTTGTATCAGAGAAGCAATGAGTGAGTCATTCTATACAAATAAACGGGATTCTTTACATGGAAAATTACAAATTGTTAGACGTTTAGGTAGCCTTGAGAAGAAGAATCATTACGAATGAACGAGGTTTTCAAAATGCATCGTTTTTTACGAATTACCGCAATTTTCCCAAGACTCTGGCAGCTTGTTACGAATAAACGAAATGGAAATTATCGAGATTGTACTGTATTACCAAGCGTAACACAGAAAATGTATATATTTTTCAATTATTGATCTTCATAAAATAAATTCCCATATATATTGCTTGCGCTTATATGCTCCATCTTTTTTGCAACTAGTGGAGCCTTTTATTTTCAAAATACACACATACCAGCCGGGTGTCCGTTGGCCATAACTGCAAGATACGCTACCAACAGCACTAAAAAGAATCTCGACATTATTATCTGTAACAAAAAAAATATTTCATGTATCCATAAGGAAAAAACTGTTAAGTACTCGTGGTTTTATCATATAAAAATTGTACTGAATATATAAAAAAAATCAAATATTGATATGTTGGAATAAATGAAGACTTCGGCTCGAGTGTGTCGCATTACGGTGAAATGCGATAGTAAAAAAATATAATTGTTATTTAATACTATAACGGTGAAATTATAAAATTAAATTTGTTGCTGGGTCATGATCCTGATAAGATGAATCGCGCACAACTCACTTTCAGCTAATCTGTTGATATTTTGAAATACTTGCGTGATTGGGCCAAATTTACTCGAAGAGCTCAGTGCTCGTTCGTCTGTAAAACTGTTGAATTAAGTCCGTGAATCATCGTTTGTATAATATCGAACCAAACGATGACAGAAAATAAATATATTATTATATTGATCATGAAGTGCTTTTATTTGAGAGTGTACACAACTAAATACACGTTCTGTCAAAAAGAATTAAGCGAAAAATGCCGAATCATCGAAATTAAGCTTTAGATTTATAAAAAAGAACAATGTATTAAGTTTGAGTGGAAAGGAAGAAAGCATAAACACTCAATTTTAATGGTTTTTCTTTAAAACTTTTTTATTTATCAGGCCAGAAAAATAAAACGACAATTTATTGGTTATCATGCACTTCAAGTTTGCTTAAATGTGACTGACTAAAAATCGTGAAAAAACGTTTTTTTGTGCATTCTGTAAAATTTGTTCTGTGAGGTTTAATCCCTTTTACCTAAACGTGGCCGATATAATAATATATTTGTTTGCAGTCAGAACACGAACTCGCAATGGCTAACCTAATAATCAACCACCATTTTCGTAAAAAATATTTAAAACAAACCCACAAGCAAATATCATTCTTTGCCATATCGGTTTCGTTTTATGTAGAATAATATTTAATGTTTTAAGCTCTGATTAACTGTCAAGATTAATCTTTAAAATTATACGATTTAAATGATTATTATGTTTTATATATTTATGTTACGGAAAATATTTCATTACAGAAAATATAGCTCATTTAATACGAATAATGGATTTGATATTGTAGTTACGTGCGGTTTTCGTTGCATAATTTATTACATAACACGTAATGTATATCTTAAAACTCTATACAAAAGTGACGGGAATGGACGGAATATGCAAGTAGATGGAATTCTATAGTATGCATTGAACATTTACTGTCCT
>JAPMAE010002258.1:0-10141 GCA_036584705.1 Rhyacophila sp. 25_7 | reverse complement strand
TACTTGAAATTGGATATTGAGTGTAGACAAATTAGGAACTTTCTGATCAGCGAAGGCTGTTATGCTTTGCATGAGTTTTCTATAAGGCAGCTACGCCACTACCTAAGAGAAAAGCAGTCGGGCAAAGCCACGGCCAGCAATGATAATAAATAAAATTAGTTATAAGATTTGAGGTTTGTTAATTTGTATCGTTAGAGAAAGTGTTAAGCAAACTTTGAGTTTATTAAAAAAAGAAACCGATTTTTGTATTATGAAATTGAAAGTAAAAATTATAATACACAACAGACTTCTTAAATTTATGAAAATATTTTGCAAGAATATTAATTGTCGTTAAGTCAAGTATGAAAAATAATTTTATATTTACCAAATTAAATAATGTCTAAAAATAACCTCATGATATTTAAAACGCCTTATTATTTAAACAGTAGTTTTCAACCTTTTTACACTCTTAGACCGATAAAATAAAAGAATTATGTTGCGGACCGGTGAACTGTCAAGACTGAAAAAAACCTAAATCTAAGTATTACGATAGAAATTGTCATACATTAGTTATCTGGCCCAAACATCATCACTTTTTTTCATTATGTAGATTCCCAAGTGTATTTTTGTCATTTAAACGCTTATAATATTTTTAATTTACTTAATTTTCCACAGACTGATAGAAAATGTTCGCGGACCAGCACCATTCCACAGATCACTGGTTGAAAAACACTGATTTTAGACAGTGTTTAAGTATACGATAAGTAATATCAAAAAGAAAATAATCCTGGAGCTAGACAAACGAATGTATATGAATGTGAAAATTAGAGCGTTGCGGAAAAAAAACAAGAAAATGTCATGCAGATATTCGAAAATATGATACTCAAGTTGAAGAAAATGAAAAATATCGCGTACGTACCAATGCTGAGATTGTGCGATGAATATAACTGTCAATGAGGTATTTGATAAAACTCCAGTAAGCACACATTGGTCACTGTGTAATGAGAAGGGACTAGTGAGAAAAGAGAGAATGACGTAACTAGAGATAAAAAAATGTTGAGTGTGAACGACTGGAGAGTGACAGATAGCGGTTGGGAAGTCTGGAGAGAAGTTAGGCAGTTGGCTGTGGAACGAATGAATCATAGCACCACGTTTAATAATGATATTTATTAGTTGCAAGAAATCATATGTCGTTAGAAATATATTATGAAAATAAAGTGTTTTAAATGGCCTGCAATGAAATCGTTGCAAAGTTTTTATACTTATTTTTAGGGAATAAATTTAAAAAAATTTTAGACTGCTTTTGTCAATTACGGCATCGTCTTCTTAAACCAAAAAGTTTAAAAAGTTTTTCCGATATCGAAAATAAATTTAGGAAAGGATAGTGCAATATAATAATTACTTAGACAACTATTACTTATGTTAAATCTGAGAATATAAAAAATCTCTCAAGAATGTTATTAAAAATGAAATCGCTCATTATTTTTTTATTATATTTGCTATATAATTGCTATAGAAATATATTTAAAAATAACCATGTTATTATTGTAATATACTGGAGCTCTATCGAGAAATAAGAATAAAAAAAAATTATATTATTTTACTCGTATGTGTCATGCTTGAAAAATCAGTGAAATCTGGTTAGCAATCCGAGGGTCGTAGATTACAACATTGAGCTGGGAATAAACAACTGTTAAAAGAATTTTCACACTGCGAAGGTCACATATGATCCGTCACAGAACGAACCTATATAAAGGAAAAAAATCCATATGCGCTCTGAGGCGGAGAATATGGGTATTTTTTACGAGTAATAGTTGTTAATTATTAACTCAAATATTCGGGTTCATATCCTGGCTACAATACAAAATTACAACCAGCTACGGGAACCCGCGACCCCCGCATGCTAGGGGTACGCGCTACCAACTAGCCTAACGAGGGCGACTTTATATAGAAAATATATATAGTAAACAACATATTGCTGTATTTTTAGGTATTAAAAGATATTTGCTTACAGAACCAAATTGTCATAGATTTTATTTAAGTACAAATAAAATATTTTCAAAGGCTATCATATATTCTTGATTTGTCCTATTATACGAGAAGAATAATTGAATTAAATTATTATTTATTAAAATAACACGGTACAGATTTATGATTCTAATAAAAAGTTATTTAAATACGAGTAAATTAAAATGAAAGTTTATTTTTGTGTTACATTAAAAAGTAACATATTCACAGTTTCTGATCTGATGGAGTAAATGAATCTCCGTGAAGTAAAAACTATGTTAAAAATGTTTTACTAGTAATATAAAACATGTCGATTTTGTTGTGTTTAAATTTAAAAAATGGAGTGAATTGAAATAAGAAAATAGTTTTTGATGAATTCAAACATAACTTTATATTACATACTCATAAGTGTTATACAGAAAAGTATGTTTGGACGCACTCGTGTGTAAGTCTTCTTGAAACTTAAAAAAACTTTAATGTAAAAACGTTTTTTTGAACCAATGAGAAACGTCTGTTGTCAAAATCCGACCAATAGAAAGAATCGTAGAAAAAAACTGCATATTTGCATATTTTATGCATTCAAAAAGCCCCACTTGGAAAATATTGCTGCAGACGTATTTCGACTTCTAATACCATCAGCAAGTACCAAGACGTACACACGCTCAAATGGTATATTTATAGAGTAATTTAAAAAATGTGATCTATAGTTTATTGCTAGTGTACACATTAAATTAAGAAACAAAATAAAAACGCACAGAATCAACAGTAGCATGGGTACGAATTTCGACTCAATCAAATACTATGTATGGAAGACCCTACAGTCCAGCAACTCATACATTTTCTTTCTTTTAACCTTATCCGCTTCGAAACGAAACATATGGATCTTCACAATGTAAAAAGTATTTTGACAGTTCTTTTACGAGTAATAATCAGTCAATGTAGAGTCAATAGAGTCAATAATTAGCTCAACCGTTTCGGGGTTGTGTCCTGGCTGTAATACAAATGAGTAAACATTTGAAAAATTTTGCAAAAAGCGCGGACTTTGAATCAATGACCCTATATATATATATTCACTAATAATAAAAACGAGATACGTCTAAATGTAGTCATTTTGGCCATTTGAAATGTTTTCACTAGAAAAGCTAGAGAAAATAAACTGAAAAAATGTGTTTTAGAATTAATCGTAAAAATATTTATTTTATAAACATAATAGAGAACAATTAACCCATTTTTTATCTAAAGTGTAATAATAATTAAAAACCTTGATGTTTGATATGAGGCATGTATTTCCAAATTGAAATTATTCCACTTCAACAAATTTGTAGCAGATGCCAAATAACAAATTGCAAATTATATTTTACACTACAAATGAATATAACAAAAAAATATGTAATATTGACACCGTGAACAGGTATTTGGCATTTGCCACAAATTTGTTGAAGTGGAATAAGACCACTTTGGAAATACACGCCTCATATATATTAAATCCAGATAATTTGATTATTTTCCTTCATAATTCCCTATTTTTTATTGTGAATGCCCAAGGTTCCTCAACAAAGAGTGCTTAATATAAATTACTTTGTATCGTTGTTTACTAAGTAAAACTTCAGTTTCTATTCATTTCAGTTGCTGTGAACGGCGCCAATTTTATACATTATATAATGCTTGTATATAATTAATGCATGCTAATTAATGAATGCTAAACATTTTCCTATCCCTCGCAATACCGCAAACTAATAGCTTTATTATTAATCGATTAATTGCCAGAGACGAGTAAGCTCGCACAACTTTAAACGTAGTTTTCTAGACAAATTTAAATATTTGAATGATTTTAAAAATGTAAACGCAAGGATATGCCTTTAATATTGAGTCACCTTAGGCAAAAAAGATTAAACCTCAGTTTTATGAAAAGTGCTTTTATTTGAGAACAACAATGCTCACAACTAAATGCATGTTATGTCAAAAGGAATTAAGCCTAAAATTAAGAATTATTACTGAAATTAAGCTTTAGATTTTGAAAAAAGAACGACCTACTAAGTTCAGGAAAATAAAACATTAATTTATTGGTTTATCATGCCAGTTTGTGTTAATGTGACTTTGACTAAAAATCATGAAAACACGTTTTTTGTGTCTCATGTAAAATTTCTTCTGTGAGATTTAACACCTTTTGCTTAAAGACGATCGATAAGATAAAAACAAAGTTATGACAAAGAAACATTCAATATAATTTTTTTTTAAATAATAAAATTCTAGTTTTGCTTAAAAATTCACAGCTCTCCGGGTTGTAAAATTATGTTTGGCATACAAAAGGTTATGCGATTCTCTTATTAACCTACATCTAGTTTACAATAATATTTTTTTAAATCATACATAGTTCACATGTTCTGGATCTAACTACAATATATTGCACCGACACATTTATAGTCATTAAAGCATTTACAGAAAAGCTCTCGCCATTTTTACGTGGACAGGGGTTGCTATTACAAAGCATGACCCAAAAATATCGAATAGTTTATTTAATTTACTTTTAAATAAAAAAATATCTCTTCTGATTTCATGTAAGAGAAATACTTAATATAGATCAAAGTAGGTTTTCTCGTAAAATAAAGTAATACTAAATAAATACAAATAAATGTAGCTTGAAGTTTTCTAATCCAGTAAACAAAGCTTTATGCTTGATTAATTAAGTATTTACAATTATATGGTATATGTAAACATAATCAATAAGCTTATTTAAAGAACATTATATTGCATGCTAACCTAACCCTGTTTAAATATCTTTTTAAACGGAGAATACATTCGAGAGACTACCGTGTAAAAAAATACATAAAGATATAAAAATTGGAGACGTATCTGATGACATCAACATCTTGCGTGTCTTTTCTTTCACTGATATTGAATATAAACAAAAAAAAAATATTCTTTTTAAATTTGTAAGCCGTGTTAAAGAAAAAAACTCTTTAAAATCGGTTTTTTTCGTGAACCGTGTTATTTCAAATCAGTGTAAAAAAACTGTAAACAATCTACAGATAAATTTATCGTTTGGTACTGAATTTATCTGAGAACACTACATTTTTTTAATTTAACAAACGGCTCAAAGTAAGTTTATCAAGCGGTTCGTATTTTGAAACATAATTTTCTCTCTAAATTTTATATATTCTATAAAATTGTTAGTTTTTTGTAGCCAAAATATGTTATTAGACAATTAAATGAAAAACGTTAATTCGCTTGACAATTTTATAGGAAAACAAAATAAATATTATTCATATTATTTTAATACAATGTTAATATACTCGTATAATATAAATTAATTATTTGTCACTCATTGTTACAGTTTATAATATATATACCAAAAAAATAAATATAATAGTTCCATGTAACATTTATCTGTAAATATTATTTATAATCTAAACAAGCATTTTTTTAGCCGCACTGTAAAATCACACCAATACAAGCAAATATTCGCGGTGTAGAATGAAAGCCCTTAATTTATTCTCCGAGTGCGGTGACTGCATATGACGAATGAAAGAAATCCAAAATGTAAACGAAAATGATCCTTGTTTGTAATGTTGATAAGTATCAGAGTACTGTGATTATTGGGCGCAAATTTAGATGCAAAATTATTGAAACGCTATGTTCCATTTTGTATGACTTTGAGGCGGGAACATTGACGGCCATTTTGTAGTGCCGTTTAGTTAAATAAAATGGATGCCTGTTTTAGTCTATAGAATTATCTATTTTCGATGAAAGTTGAAGATAAAAAATGTTGTACAACCCTACAATAAAACTGTTGAGGAGAACTTTACACTAAGATTTAAAAATATTATATCACATCAAATTAAAATAAATTGACATAAAAGTCAGTGTGTTTTCTCACTCTGACCATTTTTATTTAAAACTTATGGATGAAAAAGTTCTTTCGCAAATGTCATGTGCTAGATATCATGGTGTTACTCGTATTTGATTGTATACTATCGTTTAAAACCTACATTATTTCCATTTATATAAAAGCATTAGAGATATTGGGTTTTATCAAACAAACATTTCAATCAAGTATTTTTGAATGTTAATTAATTAAAAATCTGTAAATTTTATTTTTAAGAAGCAATCTTGATAGCGGATTTATTGCCGCAGTGGTTAAAATACGATATCATAAAAGAAAAGGTTGAGAAAAAAGACTTCTGGATCTGAGAGTGCATGTTTACTATCTGTGGCTTTATTCCTCTGGCTTTCTCTTATGTATCCACAGTTACTATAGTTTAAAATGAATCTCTATTTAGTAATGCATTTTTTCGACTCATGAGAGCTCTGCCATTCTTTATAATACTAATCTAAATGTCACTAATGACTGCATGGAAAATCCAGAATATTAGTTTTTTAATCTAATCAACATGACAGTAGTAGCATCGGCATGTAGAATAATGACTATATTCAAAGAAATATATCGGATATCAATATATTCCGCTTGAATGAGAATGAGTTTAAATAGATTTTATTCTTTGAATTAATTTTATGTAATAGAATCTCGTTGAGATTTCAATCGGAAGACTTTCAAATATAAATATATTTAATGAATCACGTAATAAAATTGAAAATTTAAAGCTAGATTATTGAAAAAGCTTTCACCCAATTGTGTTATCGTAATTAAAAATTCACTCCTGGACAAGCATTGTCTAAACGAGGGATGCCCAACTGAAACCACTTGGTTGGCTAAATAAAATAATGCTTGTCTTTGATGGGCCACACGTAAATATTTTAAAACTTAATAATAATATGATCTTTTTTATATTAAACATAAACAAACGACTTACAATAATTAAGATATTTTATTATTTTTTCAAATTATTTTAACATTTATTTTCAATTGCTTGATATTTTTTTAATGTCGACTGGTATCTTGAACGTCAGGCATTGCAGTAGATTGGTTATATTTTATGATTTTTAATTTTGAGAAAAATGATTCGCAGCAAGCAATACGTGATACCAAATTATATAAAATATTATTAGTTGCTTTAATTTCGGAAATTTATCTTCAAGGATATATGTTTTTGATGTAATTCTTGTATTTTATTTTTTCAAGCGTGGCTTTCATTTCAATATTTTATTGTAAATCTATAAGCCCCATTTGTTAGTCTAGAGGTTTTTTTTTATGTATTTTACCAATAAAAAAATGCAAAATGTATAGAAAGTTGAAAACCTCGCAAGAGCCACAGAAAACCTTCAATTGTGCCATATGTGGCACGAAGGACGTGGTTTGGGCATGTCTGGTCTAAACGTATATTTCTGAATTATGTTTTAAAATATGAAGATGTTATGAAGCAGTATAAGATATATCATTCATCAAACAATACAATACATAACAATACAATTTTACAGTCGTCTGTAACAATAATCTACAATACATGAATGAATTATGATATTTGATGCGTTTAAGAAATCGTTCATTGTTACTGACAACATTTTTAAATGCACACTGTCCAGAATGTCATTTTCGACAACACAGCGTTAAGATGTCATTAATATGTCAACAAAGGTGTCATCTGTCAATATTTGATGTCTAATGAATAGATTTATTATATATCGTTACAAAAAAAATAATATTACAAATATGTTTGATAAAAACTTTGTAATAGAGTAATTTTATGTAGGTCTCCAATTCACAATTGGATGTAGTTAAGCAGAAACCATCCAACTCCAAAACTATCAAACTGAGAAAAACGCGTTTGAAAGTTGGAGGCAGTAAAAAAAATTTCATAAGGCACAATAATATATATAATAATTTAAAATATTTTAATGTTTTTTTTTTGAAAAGGCCAATTAAAATAATGTCGTTTAATATGGCATTGTCAAACATTTCAAAAAGATTTCAATAAACCTATAATAAAGAATTTTTCGAGTTGGATGGGTGGGTTCTGTGAAATTTAAGAGAATGTGTTATATTAAAACACAATAAATAATGATAAATTAGTGTGTTCTTATAGTGTTATTTAGTTTAATAATAAAAACTAGTATAGCATTCACTATTTACTTAAGTAAAACAGAAAAGTCAAATAAAAAAAACAAGTCATACTGACAAAAATATTTACAAATACAATTTGTTAAACTTTAGAAATACACAATATGACATACGAATAAAAGTACCATAGAATATTTTGTAAATTATTTTGGAATTGGACGTCTTTAGCAAATTGAAGTATCAGTTTAAGCTAACTTGAATATATGAAAATCTCAATTTTGCAAAAATGTAGGTTAGATGGCTTCTGCTTAACTACATCCAATTAAGTATATTATTTAGTAGATATAGAGATATTATTGGCAAACAAAGCTCATATGGGTCGTCCATAAGCAACGTAACGTTTTTTTTTCTTTTTTTTTACTCTCGCTCCCTCTTTCCATGTAACACCATGTAGACATTTAACTTGACCTCTCTCTCTCTTCTCAAAAGTTACGTAACTTTTACATTAACTAATTAAGTACCAGAAGCGAGTTAACTCATACAACTTAAAACGTAGTTTTCTAGACAAATTTGGATATTTTAGATGATTTTAGATATAAAATTGCAGATATATGATTATATTATGGTTATTAGAAACAAAATCATGTTAAAAAACATTTAATATACTTTAAAAACATTTATTAAGTTTCTATTTTTGCTTAAAGCTTCATAGCTTACCAAGTTGTGAAATTATGTTCGGCAAGAAAAAGGTCAAATAGGAAGTTAATTTATCATCATCCTGAATACTTTTTGAAAGAGAAAAGTGTTTCGTAACAATCAAAATTAAATCACCCTCCCCCGCGTAACACCATGTAGACGTTGGTGGTCACCCATCTCTACCTTTTAAGAGCATTTCGTAGTGGTGATGCTCTCTTTCCCTTGATGGCTAAGCATGTGTTTTCTTTGCTTACGAGGTAATCCAGCACTGGTCGCACTTGTCAACATGAGCCGTTATTTATACTCAAGATATTAACTATATTAAGACCAAACTACTCGAATGGATTAGCATTAGCACATATTTGAATCCCTTAGTATTCTTAAATAGGTCCAAGTAACTTATTTTTGAATAGCATAGCATTTTCGTGTTTTTCAGCCAGGCTCTAAGATTCACATTTTTTTCACTGATAAATACTAATATATATTCATATACTGGCAAAAGGTGAAAAATGCCTTTATGAGAAAATCAATTTTTATGTTTGAGTCTCTTACATACTTTCTTTCAACTATATCCACTCCAAAACGAAGCATATGAATCTCCAGTAAGTGAAGATTATTTAGACAGTCTTTTTACGAGTAATAATTGTCAATTATTAGCTCAAACGTTTCGGTTTGCTAAACGTTCAACTAGTGAATAATAAACAGATGTACGAGTACACGAATAAAATGGGTAGTTATGCATAAAACAACTTTAGTGACATTATTAATTATTTATTTTTTAAACAGAGCAGTAAATATATATATGTACAATGATAATTTAACACATGGATGATTTTCGTCCCACTACAATATACAAGAGTAATTGTACGAGAGTATGTTTTGACATTACTTGTCAAAATGGCGTGACATTTGAGTAATATTATGATAATCGAATCACTGCATAATAAAAGCTCGTCCCCACGCAACGCACATTATAAAAGGCCGCCATCTTTTCGGGAATTCTGCATGACATACGAGTATTGTGTTTTTTTATTTGATTTTGAAAATTGCAAGGGAATAATAGTTTAGTCCTCCAATATGGTGCTTTCATTCAATTTATTTAAATATACACAAGAGTACATATTTAAGAGTGGAATTATAAGTTGTATTTTTACAAACATTTGAATATTCCGACCATAATACGCCATATATTTTTTTATTTCCAACGTAACTATATAATAAATGGTTTACTTTAAATCATATCAAAATATGCTTATGAAGTTTTTCACGATAATTTTTTGGACTAATTGAAAAATATATTAAAGTTTTTACCCTATTTTTTATAAAATGCGGGTAGTCGTCGAATTACGACTACAATCGATTCAGATTTTTTTCTCCCACCACTTATCCGCCAGTATTTGCAGCCGCGATTGTGCGTGACCGTCTTCCTGACACCACACGAAAGAATATTTGATTTAAATGCCTAATTTTATCTCAACCACTCCCATACCAGAGCTGCATGGG